>PYDT01002118.1:121366-155308 GCA_004837865.1 Musa balbisiana
TTCATCTATATTCAAAATAAAATAAATAAGTACAAAAAAAACTTAAAGTCGAGAGGAGGTTAAAAGATAGCAATAGACAGAATGCACTTCAGACACAGTACAAATAAAATCCAATCCCTTTCATTTCTTCATTTCATATTTTTTGACATTATTCCATTTCTTCACTCTTGCTTACGTTACTTTCCGGGGTCCATCTACATCTAAGTAAGTTATGTGCGCGGTACAAAGTTCATAGTGCAGAACTCTTTTGATTCATCCCATTGTTTCTGCTCATACGAAATGGATATGATCTATTCCAAATTTTGGAATATAAATGAAGTTTTTTTTAGGTTATCCATAATACGAATTAAAGTCCGGTTACTTTCTTTCATCTAGAACGGAACGTAAAAATATTCCTTCACTTGAAAGAAATCTGGAATCGTGTCATAGTCGTATAAGTAAACATTAGTTTCTTATCATTTAATGAGCATCTTGTATTTCATAGAAATTGGGGGTAATATAGTCCTTACGTAGGGGCCAACCTATCCAACTTTCCGGCATCAAAATACGTTTAAGGCGTGGATGATTATCATAAGAGATTCCCAACATATCATAAGATTCGCGTTCTTGAAAATCAGCACTTCTCCAAATCCAGAAAACAGACGGGATTCTAGGATTATTCCTTGGGGCAAATACTTTTATGCATACCTCTTCTGGTTTAGCTATACCATACTGTATTCTCGTAAGATGATACACACTGGCTAAAAATCCGCCTGGTGCTACATCATAGGCACACTGGGAGCGTAAATAATTGTAACCATATACATATGAAATGACAGCAATGGAATCCCAATCCTCGGTTTTTATTTGTAAAGTTTCTATTCCTCGGCAATCAAAGCCCAAAGATCTATGAACTAAATCATGGTTGACTAACCAATCAGATAAACGATCCTGCTGCATCTTCTTGATCTCTCCCACATTTGTATTTGTATGAGTATTTCAATTTACAATGAAATTTTTAAAGATTGACCCTTTCTTTCTTATTCTGCACAAAAGAACCTTACCTTGTCTGATTCACTAATTCATGGGGAGATACTGAACTTTTGGATTTGAAAAATGTTTCAGAAGGTATCTCTGAAGTAGATGGTGATTGATAGAGCAATTCTTGATCATAATTTCCAGTATGAGTACTGCGTCGAACACAAAACTTGTGATTGGTAGTAAAACATCGATTTTCCTGTTGAGACACAGTTCTATCTTCAAAGATTTCTCGAGATATTTTCTTACGAAGTTTCGTTATAGCATCTATAACCGCCTCTGGTTTAGGTGGGCAGCCCGGCAAATAGACATCGACAGGAATTAGCTTATCGACTCCACGAACAGTACTATAAGAATCAGTACTGAACATCCCTCCTGTAATAGTACAAGCTCCCATAGCAATGACATATTTTGGTTCAGGCATTTGCTCATATAATCTTACTAAAGAAGGAGCCATTTTCATTGTTACTGTGCCGGCTGTTAAAATTAGGTCTGCTTGTCTAGGACTCGATCTTGGTACCAATCCATAACGATCAAAGTCGAATCGCGAGCCTATTAATGAAGCAAATTCAATGAAACAACAACTGGTACCGTATAGAAGCGGCCATAAACTGGAAAGTCTTGACCAATTCGAAAGATCATTCAATGTAGTTGAAATAACTGAATTGGTAATTGTTTTGTCAACTAAGGGAAACTCAATCAAATTCATAACTGTCTCAATGTAATCTTTTCCTTCATTTTTATTTTGATTGTCTGAATATTCAGTTAAGACCATTCCAATGCTCCTTTTCGCCATGCATAAACTGAACCAACAATTGGGATAAGCACAAAAATTAAAGCTTCGATAAATACAGATACACCCAATACATCGAAACTCATTGCCCATGGATAAAGAAAGACCGTTTCAACATCAAAAACAACAAAAACTAGAGCAAACATGTAATAGCGGATTCGAAATTGTAACCAAGCATCCCCAATGGGTTCTATACCCGATTCATAACTAGAGAGCTTCTCTGGTCCTTCACTAACCGGGGCTAAAACTCCGGAAATTACAAATGCCAAGATAGGAATAACGCTTGATATTATTAGAAATGCCCAGAAAATATCATATTCGTGAAGCAGAAACATAAATGTACTCCTATTAATGTGGAATATGCTGAATTATTCGATTCGAATCGGAATTGTCAATTCATCCATAACTTCTTATCTTAGGCGAAACAAGAATTGATTTTGATCAAATCAAACTGCATAGTTTAGAGTTTGTTTGCTGTGGGGCATGTTTTGTTTAAAGATTCATCTAATGGAATCCCACTTACATTTTTGATTTCGATTCTATTTAGATATGGTGTAGACATAGGATGCTCTTACACAAACAAAACTCTCTCACTTTGTCTTGGGTTCTCTATCCTCTAGAAAAAGGTAATAAAATACTAAAATATCCTATGCCTATAACTATTTCTATGCCTATAACTATAATAAACATCAATACCCTATAATATAGTAAAGTAAATATCCTATAATTAAATACTATGAATACTATATTCATTAGAATACTATGTTGATTATATATAATCAACATAATGAGATAATAATAATTTCATTTCCATTTTTTAAAACTTAAATTTTTCAATAGTCATATGGGGTAAAATGTCTAGGGATTTCTAGCATATTCTATTTATTCGAAGTATTCCTTTTTCATTAAAATCTGGGTATAGGATCATTGCTTCTATTGATTTGATACGAATATGAATACATAATCTAATGCATCGAATGATTTTTTATCTTTTTCTTGTCCTAGATTTCATTTCTATTTTTCTTAATTGATTCAATCCGTTGAATTGAGAGGTGACATATAACAACTTATATCTTTCTATACAAAAAATTGGAAACTTGGAACCTGTACTATCCCACCTCCTCAGAAATAAATAAGAAGAATCGAGTTATTTCATTAGAGTTAGAATGAAAGATTCATTCTATTTCGGACCAATCTCTAGTACTAAACAAAGATTACGATTTGGAATGAACCAAAATACTTGTTTGTTTTGTTACGGCAATAACGCTTAATAACTTAATAATATAATGGTAAGACCAAGCAATGGGTTAGATTTCGCTACAAGAAAAAGGTTTTACAGCAAACCTATACTAGACAATGAAACATAGCAAAGAGTGGAGTAGTATAATCGACGGAATCATAAATGATTTACATAACATTTTCAAATAGAAAGAATCACACATTATCGAATGATTCGACGGACCAAATCAAATCCACAAACCCACTCAACTCATAGAATATAGAAGAAGAAACGTTAATATATTTAGATTTAGGCCCAATTCGTTATCTCTCCATTATCTCTGAATCAATCAATAAGGTTGCTCTTGTTCTGCCAAAAAACGATTAGTGATTAGTTAGGGGGATTCTCCAAATACAAGACAAGACCCAAGACCAAGAAAAGAATAGGTCCTAGACCCATGTGACTTAGGATTAGACTTGGTTGGTCCCATAGAAATGAAAACTATACTAAACTAAAATATAATATATTAGGATTAGGGCTATACGGACTCGAACCGTAGACCTTCTCGGTAAAACAGATCAAACTGATTATTATCGAAATGATTCGAACTGTTTCAAAGACCCAACATGCATTTTGTTGCATTGGGCTCTTTCATCAACTGGTGTAAAGATCAGTTAGTCCACCATATTTTTTCTTTAGAGGAAGATAATGAGATGGTTCCATGTGCTCTGATTTATTATTTGTATTCTGATCTAGGAGCAATACCAAAGTGTTTCAAAGAAGGGTTATCTTGACTTAGGTCTGCCTTCGGCCTAGATCAACCTAAGTTAAATGGAATCTCTATCGCTCCGCTGCAACAGTCGAATATGAGACTTCATACACCTTAAAGTTCATAGGACGAAAAGAGGTTATTTTGAGGCCCTTATACTCATTATGCCTAGCATTGAATGGGCTTGGTATTTACCTTATCAACTATCAAATCAATGGCGGGTTCTATTTGATTTGGCAACTGAATTCGCGCCTGAATCGGACCGAACCAAATATTTGTCAGGCTATTGTTCTCTTGTTCCCTCGAACCTATGGAGTAAGACATTGATTTCTCAATACGATCAATTATGTTCGTTGCATAATAGGCTCCTTTGAAAAGCATTGGCGCGCGTGTAAACGAGGTGCTCTACCAACTGAGCTATAGCCCTTGTCATAGACATCTTAACATATAGATAATTTCTTGTCAAGATGGATATTCCATAATCCACATCATAGCTCTCTGATCTATTTATTTTATTTACGCTTAACAGAACAGATTAGTATTGCTTAGAAATAATATTCCACCTATAATCCCCGAAGTGATGGGTTATTTTTGTGGTGATAAATGACCTACTTAACTCAGTGGTTAGAGTATTGCTTTCATACGGCGGGAGTCATTGGTTCAAATCCAATAGTAGGTAGAACTTATTAGATACCGGAGTCGATGAAATGATATCTAATAAGTTTTTCTACCCCATCTTCTTTTTTGTTTTATCAGATTAGACTTGATTGTGTTCAATTGGCAGAATCAACATGTGGTGTATAATAAAGAACTTTTTAAAAACTTCTCTTTATTATTTTGATGTATTGACTTGACTAGTAGGAAATAACATTGACAGCCTCTACTCGTGTCCTAGCTCGTCTGAGAGCTAGATTCGCTTCAATTGCTTGTCTCTTACCCTCAGCTCTACTCAAGTTAGCTTCAGCTATTTCAAGAGCTTGTTGAGCTTCTTGCGGATCAATGTCAGTACTTATTTCCGCATCATTTCCTAAAATGGTGATCTCATTATTACCTATTCTAGCGAAACCACCCATCAGAGCCACCGTTAACCATTGGTCGTTGTTGAGGCGTATTCTCAAAAGACCTATATCTACAGCCGTGGCAATAGGGGCGTGGTTTGGTAATACGCCAATTTGGCCACTATTAGTAGATAAAATTATTTCTTTCACTTCTGAGTCCCAAATAATTCGATTAGGAGTCAGTACACAAAGATTTAAGGTCATTTCTTCAATTTGCTCTCCTCTTCTAAGTTCATAGCTTTCGCGGTAGCTTCATCGATGTTACCTACTAAATAAAAGGCCTGCTCGGGAAGACTGTCTAACTCTCCGGAAAGGATCAGTTGAAACCCCCTAATTGTTTCTGCAAGACCAACATATTTTCCTGGAGAACCAGTAAATACTTCTGCCACGAAGAAGGGTTGTGATAAGAAACGCTCGATTTTTCGTGCTCTTGCTACAGTTAAACGATCTTCTTCGGATAATTCGTCCAACCCAAGAATAGCTATAATGTCCTGAAGTTCTTTGTAACGTTGTGAAGTTTGCTTAACTCTTTGCGCAGTTTCATAATGTTCCTCGCCAACGATCCGAGGTTGTAACATAGTTGACGTTGAATCTAAAGGATCCACTGCTGGATAAATACCTTTGGCAGCTAATCCTCTTGATAATACGGTAGTAGCATCTAAATGTGCAAATGTCGTGGCAGGAGCAGGGTCGGTCAAATCGTCCGCGGGTACATAAACGGCTTGGATCGAAGTTATAGATCCCTCTTTGGTAGAAGTAATTCTTTCTTGCAAAGAACCCATTTCTGTACTAAGGGTAGGTTGATAACCCACTGCAGAAGGCATTCTCCCCAATAAGGCGGATACTTCTGATCCTGCTTGGACGAAACGAAAGATATTGTCGATGAATAGAAGTACGTCTTGTTCATTAACATCCCGGAAATATTCCGCCATAGTTAGGGCAGTCAAACCAACTCTCATACGAGCTCCCGGCGGTTCATTCATTTGACCATAGACTAGAGCTACTTTTGATTCTGCAATATTTTTTTCATTAATTACTCCGGATTCTTTCATTTCCATGTAAAGATCATTTCCTTCACGAGTACGTTCGCCTACTCCGCCAAATACAGATACGCCTCCATGAGCTTTGGCAATGTTGTTGATCAATTCCATGATGAGTACTGTTTTACCTACTCCAGCTCCTCCAAATATCCGATTTTTTTTTTTTTTTTTTTTTTTTTTTTTTTTTTTTTTTTTTTTTTTTTTTTTTTTTTTTTTTTTTTTTTTTTTTTTTTTTTTTTTTTTTTTTTTTTTTTTTTTTTTTTTTTTTTTTTTTTTTTTTTTTTTTTTTTTTTTTTTTTTTTTTTTTTTTTTTTTTTTTTTTTTTTTTTTTTTTTTTTTTTTTTTTTTTTTTTTTTTTTTTTTTTTTTTTTTTTTTTTTTTTTTTTTTTTTTTTTTTTTTTTTTTTTTTTTTTTTTTTTTTTTTTTTTTTTTTTTTTTTTTTTTTTTTTTTTTTTTTTTTTTTTTTTTTTTTTTTTTTTTTTTTTTTTTTTTTTTTTTTTTTTTTTTTTTTTTTTTTTTTTTTTTTTTTTTTTTTTTTTTTTTTTTTTTTTTTTTTTTTTTTTTTTTTTTTTTTTTTTTTTTTTTTTTTTTTTTTTTTTTTTTTTTTTTTTTTTTTTTTTTTTTTTTTTTTTTTTTTTTTTTTTTTTTTTTTTTTTTTTTTTTTTTTTTTTTTTTTTTTTTTTTTTTTTTTTTTTTTTTTTTTTTTTTTTTTTTTTTTTTTTTTTTTTTTTTTTTTTTTTTTTTTTTTTTTTTTTTTTTTTTTTTTTTTTTTTTTTTTTTTTTTTTTTTTTTTTTTTTTTTTTTTTTTTTTTTTTTTTTTTTTTTTTTTTTTTTTTTTTTTTTTTTTTTTTTTTTTTTTTTTTTTTTTTTTTTTTTTTTTTTTTTTTTTTTTTTTTTTTTTTTTTTTTTTTTTTTTTTTTTTTTTTTTTTTTTTTTTTTTTTTTTTTTTTTTTTTTTTTTTTTTTTTTTTTTTTTTTTTTTTTTTTTTTTTTTTTTTTTTTTTTTTTTTTTTTTTTTTTTTTTTTTTTTTTTTTTTTTTTTTTTTTTTTTTTTTTTTTTTTTTTTTTTTTTTTTTTTTTTTTTTTTTTTTTTTTTTTTTTTTTTTTTTTTTTTTTTTTTTTTTTTTTTTTTTTTTTTTTTTTTTTTTTTTTTTTTTTTTTTTTTTTTTTTTTTTTTTTTTTTTTTTTTTTTTTTTTTTTTTTTTTTTTTTTTTTTTTTTTTTTTTTTTTTTTTTTTTTTTTTTTTTTTTTTTTTTTTTTTTTTTTTTTTTTTTTTTTTTTTTTTTTTTTTTTTTTTTTTTTTTTTTTTTTTTTTTTTTTTTTTTTTTTTTTTTTTTTTTTTTTTTTTTTTTTTTTTTTTTTTTTTTTTTTTTTTTTTTTTTTTTTTTTTTTTTTTTTTTTTTTTTTTTTTTTTTTTTTTTTTTTTTTTTTTTTTTTTTTTTTTTTTTTTTTTTTTTTTTTTTTTTTTTTTTTTTTTTTTTTTTTTTTTTTTTTTTTTTTTTTTTTTTTTTTTTTTTTTTTTTTTTTTTTTTTTTTTTTTTTTTTTTTTTTTTTTTTTTTTTTTTTTTTTTTTTTTTTTTTTTTTTTTTTTTTTTTTTTTTTTTTTTTTTTTTTTTTTTTTTTTTTTTTTTTTTTTTTTTTTTTTTTTTTTTTTTTTTTTTTTTTTTTTTTTTTTTTTTTTTTTTTTTTTTTTTTTTTTTTTTTTTTTTTTTTTTTTTTTTTTTTTTTTTTTTTTTTTTTTTTTTTTTTTTTTTTTTTTTTTTTTTTTTTTTTTTTTTTTTTTTTTTTTTTTTTTTTTTTTTTTTTTTTTTTTTTTTTTTTTTTTTTTTTTTTTTTTTTTTTTTTTTTTTTTTTTTTTTTTTTTTTTTTTTTTTTTTTTTTTTTTTTTTTTTTTTTTTTTTTTTTTTTTTTTTTTTTTTTTTTTTTTTTTTTTTTTTTTTTTTTTTTTTTTTTTTTTTTTTTTTTTTTTTTTTTTTTTTTTTTTTTTTTTTTTTTTTTTTTTTTTGAATAGATATTGGATTTCCGCCTATCTATTCTTTATACCCTTTTAGGATGAATTATGCCTATTTTCACATCTAGGATTTACATATACAACATATATCACTGTCAAGAGTGAATTTTTCTTAGTATCTACAGGACCTAAATTATCAACAGGCTCCCCAAGAACGTTGAAAATTCGTCCGAGGGTAGCTCCACCGACTGGAACGCTTAGAGGAGCTCCCGTGTCAATCACTTCCATTCCTCTCATCAGTCCATCTGTAGCACTCATAGCTACAGCTCTAACTCGATTATTTCCTAATAATTGTTGTACCTCACAAGTCACATTAATTTGCTGACCGATAGTATCTCGACCCTTAACTACCAAAGCGTTATAAATATTAGGCATCTTGCCCGGAGGAAAAACAACATCCAGTACTGGGCCAATAATTTGAGCGATACGCCCTAGGTTTTGTTCTTCAAGTGTGGAAACCGCAGGACTAGAAGGGGTAGGATTGATTCTCATAATTATAATTAAGTAAAGTATGTCGAAAGTTTTTTTGAATAGTGCCATGCCAAGTCGAAAATAAATGTCCGATAGCAAGTTGATCGGTTAATTCAATAAGAAATAAATGGGAGTTAGCACTTGATTTAGTTGGTACCACCCAACCGAATACGATTCAATCGTTTACTCATTCAATGAGTAAATTTTCAAGTTCAGCCAATCCTTCTTTTTTCAAAAGAAATATTAAGTACATGAAATCACGAGTAAGTCTCTTTCATTTCTCTATCATTATAGAAAAACCATCCGTATTAGATTCTATTATCTATAGAATTCGAACCCGAACTCCATTTATGATTCATTATTTCGATCTAATTGGCCATTGTTCTTTTTTTTTTTTTTTTTTTTTTTTTTTTTTTTTTTTTTTTTTTTTTTTTTTTTTTTTTTTTTTTTTTTTTTTTTTTTTTTTTTTTTTTTTTTTTTTTTTTTTTTTTTTTTTTTTTTTTTTTTTTTTTTTTTTTTTTTTTTTTTTTTTTTTTTTTTTTTTTTTTTTTTTTTTTTTTTTTTTTTTTTTTTTTTTTTTTTTTTTTTTTTTTTTTTTTTTTTTTTTTTTTTTTTTTTTTTTTTTTTTTTTTTTTTTTTTTTTTTTTTTTTTTTTTTTTTTTTTTTTTTTTTTTTTTTTTTTTTTTTTTTTTTTTTTTTTTTTTTTTTTTTTTTTTTTTTTTTTTTGAAAAATTTTTGTCAAAGGTTTCATTCACGCATAATCTATATCGAGTAGACCTTGTCGTTGTGAGAATTCTTAATTCATGAGTTGTAGGGAGGGACTTATGTCACCACAAACAGAGACTAAAGCAAGTGTTGGATTTAAAGCTGGTGTTAAAGATTACAAATTGACTTATTATACTCCTGACTACGAAGTCAAAGATACTGATATCTTGGCAGCATTCCGAGTAACTCCTCAACCTGGAGTTCCGCCCGAAGAAGCAGGGGCTGCGGTAGCTGCCGAATCTTCTACTGGTACATGGACAACTGTGTGGACTGATGGACTTACCAGTCTTGATCGTTACAAGGGCGATGCTACCACATCGAGGCCGTTGTTGGGGAGGAAAATCAATATATTGCTTATTAGCTTATCCTTTAGACCTTTTTGAAGAAGGTTCTGTTACTAACATGTTTACTTCCATTGTGGTAATGTATTTGGTTTCAAAGCCTTACGAGCTCTACGTCTGGAGGATCTGCGAATTCCCACTTCTTATTCCAAAACTTTCCAAGGCCCGCCTCACGGCATTCAGTTGAAAGGATAAGTTGAACAAGTATGGTCGTCCCCTATTGGGATGTACTATTAAACCAAAATTGGGATTATCTGCAAAAAACTACGGTAGAGCGTTATGCATTGTCTACGTGGTGGCTTGATTTTACCAAAGAGAATAAACGTGAACTCACAGCCATTTCATTGCGTTGGAGAGATCGTTTCTTATTTTGCGCCGAAGCAATTTTTAAAGCGCAGGCCGAAACAGGTGAAATCAAGGACATTACTTGAATGCTACTGCGGGTACTGTGAAGAAATGATGAAGGCCCATCTGTCCAGGAGATTAGGATTTCCTATCGCAATGCATGACGTTAACTGGTGGATTCCACTGCAAATACTAGCTTGGCTCATTATTGCCGTGACAACGGCCTACTTCTTCACATCCATCGCGCAATGCATGCATTTTATTGATAGACAGAAAAATCATGGTATGCATTTCCGTGTACTAGCTAAAGCATTACGTATTCTGGTGGAGATCATATTCACGCCGGTACAGTAGTAGGTAAACTGGAAGGGGAACGTGAGATGACTTTAGGTTTCGTTGATTTATTACGTGATGATTATATCGAAAAAGACCGAAGTCGCGGTATTTTCTTCACTCAGATTGGTCTCTATGCAGGTGTTCTGCCCGTGGCTTCAGGGGTATTCATGTTTGGCATATGCCTGCTCTGACCGAAATCTTTGGGATATTCCGACTACAGTTTGGCGGAGGAACTTTAGGACACCCTTGGGGAAATGCCCCTGGTGCAGTAGCTAATAGGGTGGCTTTAGAGGCGTGTGTACAAGCTCGTAATGAGGGACGTGATCTTGCTCGTGAAGGTATAATTATCCGTGAAGCTAGCAAATGTAGTCCCTGAACTATCCGCTGCTTGTGAAGTATGGAAAGAGATCAATTCGAATTCGAACCATAGCTAAGCTAGATAAAGAGAAAAGTAGTGTCATAATTCAGTACGTCTGTTTGTTGCTCCAATTGATTGCAATATGAAAGGTCGCCCCACTTTTCCTAAAAAAAAGATTGGCCTATTGCCGAATAAAAAAAAAGAAGGAGCATTCATACATGTATTGCCATATCGTTTTATCTGTACAGATGTACAGATCTTACCTATATATTACACGATAAGATGGGGGGTGGGTGGGAAGGGGGGAAAAAAAGACTAACAACCAATACTTCTATTGTTTGTTGTTGGTAACCATAGGATTGGAGTAATTATGATCCTGGGATTGGTTGACTTTTTTATATCTCCTAGTTTCAGGCCATAGATCAAGCTCAAGGTAAAAGGCCCTTTACCCATCCTATAATTGTCGTTTTGCCGTTCCAGTTAAATAGAAACGTACATTATTGATTATACGAAAACAAATTCTTTATTCTTTATTATAGACATCAACAATATCTCTCTTTTCGTGAAATTGTACATCACTGGCAGAAGCGTGTCGTTATCTATTTTAAAATTGAGAAAAAGATTCTATCAATATATATTGAAGTGATACCTCGGCTTCCCACAAAAGGAGAATCATTTTTACTTTCACTATTTGATTTCTTATCGAATTAAGCATTACGACTCTAATCCTAACAGTAGGATTGTTAATTATCACGTATATTGAAAAAACGATAAGTCTTGAAGAAATGATTATCCATCGAATGTATTGTATTTCTCAAATAGGGGGTAGAAAAGACGCTACGGGAAAATGAGTGGTTCCGTTCGATTTGTCCTAACGGATTAAGAACATAGTTGTGGGCTAAGTAATCATGGATGTCTTGATGGTATGGCATACCGTTAAGTTAACAACCTATTCTAAACGATTACAAAAAAGATTCCTAGTGAATCATATGGTACTTATAGGTTCACTATGTTATGCTTATTTGAAATCAGGATTTTGTAGTTTGATCTCTGATGACACTTTTTTAGTTAGGGATATATGGTAACAGTTACTCTGTATAGTTTTGAATATTGAAAATCAGATTTTTGAGTTGACATGATAGGTTTCGGTTTCTGAGTGACGAGAAAAAAAACTTTCTAGTTTATTTGAGTAGGGGTATAAAAAAAGAATCACTACTATTATCATTACATGTATATACTCAATCTAGTTGACTAATGAATCACATTAATAGTTGCATGTGATAGTTATCTTCGTTTTGACGTCAGTATTAATAGTTCTATTCGGCGTAGTACCAACCTTACAGTGACAGTTACTTTTAGAACTTCATTTGGTACTGAAAGAAAAGATAGTGAGAGCGGTAGGTCTAGTAAAGAACTAAAAAAATTTCAATGTTCCATGAAGAAGTAGAATCAATTTCCATGAAGAAGTAGAATCAGATTTCCATGAAGAAGTAAATCAGATTTCCATGAAGAAGTAAATCAGATTTCCATGAAGAAGTAGAATCAGATTTCCATGAAGAAGTAAATCAGATTTCCATGAAGAAGTAGAATCAGATTTCCATGAAGAAGTAGAATCAGATTTCCATGAAGAAGTAGAATCGATTTCCATGAAGAAGTAAATCAGATTTCCATGAAGAAGTAGAATCAGACGTCATGAAGAAGTGAATCCAAGGATTTCACTATAAATCAAAATACAACACTTTATGGGTTCAATGCGAAAATTGTTTATGGAGTAAATTATAAAATTGTTTTAAGTCACAAATGATATTTGTGAACAGTTGTGGATATGCATTTGAAAATGAGTAGTTCAGAAGAATTGGAACTTTCGATTGACCTGAAACTGTCTCTGGATAAGATGATGATATCTATAGACCCCCATTGCTTTTCGTTCAAAGAGAACCTTATGAGATCGTATCGAGTTTATCAAAGAATGACAGGTTTATCTTATCTATTCAAACAGGCCTAGGTCAATAATGGTATTCCCGTAGCAATTGGCGTTATTGATTTCAGTTTATGGTAGTTAGTAGGGATCCGTAGCTAGCGAGAAAATTACTCTTTTGATCAGTATGCTACTAATCGATCTCTACCTGTCATGATTGTGTTTGCGGTCTGGAGGAGCACGCATGCAGTAGGACGTTTGAGCTTGATGCACATGGCTAAATAATTCTTCTGCTTATCTAATTATCAATCAGAAAAAGTTATTCTATTTATCCATTCTTACATCTCCTACAACTGGGGAGTACAGCCAGTTTTATGTTGGGGATAATCATTTTGCTGAAACAACGCCTACTTGCATTTGCGGGTAAAATAGTATTGAACAAACATTAAAAAAGGGTATACCTGAAGTGTTCACATTGTCTGATATTTATGCCTAAAGGTTAATTCACCCAATAGTGACCACGTAATCTTTAAAAGGTTTTGCTGGGTGAGTTATTTCAGGCTCCACGTTCTTTCCCTTGAATCCAAGTTCAAAATGTAAAGTTACTAGCCCTAGATTCCGTTATTTTAATTTGTAGCGAACAAGATTTATTCGTCGAATCAGGTGTTGTCGTGGATAGAGTTTTTTTTTTTTCTCCTTGTAATAAAGACAGAGGTTCGGAAATTTTTATTTTATAATTTTATTATATGTTATTATTGCTTTATTTTATTATTTTATATTCTTTATAATTATAATTATATATATAATATAATAAAATACATATAAAGTAATTTTTTTAGAATATTTTAGATATAGAATATATTATCTATGCGTATCATTTTCTATGCTAATCATATAGAATTATAGATTGATATTACTGATGACTTATAAAGAAATATATTTATTATAATTTTTTATCATCGATTTTATAATATATAATGGCTTGATATACTTTAATGAGATACTTTGATATTCTTATAATAGATATCTCATAAGTAATAGATTATCATAAGAAGAAATCTTTCTAATAGATAGACAATATTAAACCGATAGAAATATTAAATTGAGGCACCTATTCGAATGCCAGCCCACCTTACCCTCTATTTTTGTGCCTTTAGTGGGCCTATATTTCCGGCAAATTGCAATGGTTTCCTATTTCCTCAGTCCAAAAAACCTAAGATTGCAACCTAGACCAATGGGACCTCGAATCTTCTCAATTTGATTTCAACACTGGATGATAATACAGTATTTATCTCCGTGTAATATGGTATGATATGTGGCGCTTTGTCCGTACACCCCCAAATGAAAGAACTGTTCTGCGGAGATATGATATCTGCATAAATGCATGTATAATGAATATAGCTGGTTTCAAAATGGATTAGTAGAATATTTTTAAATAGAAGTCATGTTCTAACCAATTACTCCTAAGTTTTTCACATCAGATAGTGCTAGTGATGAAAGTTAACTTCGGGATCAAGACGGTAAATAAAAATTTATTGGGTTTATTCGCTCATTCCAATCGCAATGCAACTGGCTCAGTATTTATGAAATTGCGATCAGAACATATATGCAGAACTTATCACGTTGTCTCGAAAACGATTAATTTTTGCTGGCCTGTATCCGGTTTTTAGGTTCACGTAGGATTCTTAGTGGTTGGAAACTCCAGTTATCTTTGGTAGGACTTTGATATATCCGTATTTCCATCCAGCAATCATTTTTTTTCCACAAGGGATCGTGATGTCTTTCTACTGGATCGCGGGTCGATTCATTACTCGTATTTTGGTGCACAATTTCGTGGATGTAGGTACGGTTATGACCCGATTCGCTAGAAAGAAGAATAGGTGTATTGTTTTTCGGCTGGGGATTTCCTGGAAAATCGGCGCATCTTCCTTCGCTTCTTATGAGATATCCAATCAATCAGATATAGGTTAAGAGGGCTTTCTCCTCGTCGGGTCCTTTATATGGAATCAGAGTGCCAGAGCCATTCGCCCTTGACTCGTAACTGATTAGATTTGACTACCACTAGAATTGAACAAAAGCGCCGATTGGCCTATTTCTGCGCGTACCATTTAAATTATTTTGAACGAACTGAAGTGAATAATAGAAATGAGAATAATTTTTCCTCAAGATGGGTAAGAACTTGAAACTATCCGGAACATTTATTTCGTAATACAAATTCATCTTTAGGCCCATATTTGGATGATACCCTTTTCTCTGTGTTAGACGGTGAAACATTCGAAATATTAATTGATCCGGGAGTTTTGTTCGTCTCGAAACTCGAATTCGTTACTTCAGTGGTTTTCGAGTATTCATCGAAAAGGAACACATAATAAAATTGTTTCAATTTGCCCGCAATTGAGATAATCCGAATCAATATTTATTTCTTTTTTTCTCTCAGTTTCTCCGAAAAGGACTCTTATCTATGTCTTATTCCTTCGTAAACTTAAATAAAAAATAATATTCACAATTAGGAAAGGAATATACCCATAGGTCAATACCTTGTTATACACTCGTGCTTCAGAAATATCAGATCAGATAAGTCCCGATGAAGCAGGTTCCCTTTAACAATTCAATCACGAAAAAAAGACATGCAAAAAAGAAAGCATTTTGCCTCCCTCCCATAATCTCCCTCTAGAGTCTTTTTGCCCTGGTGGGTCTCTTTCATTTAATAAATTGTCTGGAACCTTGGGTTACTTGGTGAATCCCAGGCAATCCGAAAATTTTTTGAATCTATTTCCAAGAGAAAAACGTTCTGAAAGATTCATAGAATTAGAAGAACTATTCGTTCTATTGGACGAAATGATAAAGAGTACCCGGAAACGCATATACCAAAACTCATATAGTAATACACAAGAAACAATCCATTAGTCAAGTCACACAATGAATATGATCTCCTATCATTTTGCATTTCTCGCCACATATAATCTGTTTTCGCTATTCTAAGTGGTTTAGTTTTTATTCTTGAGTAATGAGCACCCGCGTCTTCTTAATACTCTTGTGTTCAGTGATTTCCTCTATAACTTCAGTGCACAATAAAAGCGTTTTCTATTCTTTTAGTTACTGATTTATGATCGGATTTCACTCGACCCATGGTTGTGTAACTAATGATCGTTCGGTCTACAACGATTTTGGATTGGAATATAACGATACAAATTATATCGGGTCTTGTTCCACTCATTTCCCGTTATTCGAGATTACAATTGTGAATATTGGATCTTCCTTTTTAAATCGTTGATCTCCTTCGCTTGTAGTAATTGATCAGTCAATGAATGAATAAAGAACTGCATGTGTCTTTTTATCAATCAACTCAGAATCTTTCTTTTCGTGTATAAAGAAAGTATTGTTCACTTTTACCGTAATTCTTTACACTTTTTATCTGTTCAAGGTATTCGGCCTATCATTCCAGTACAATTATTTTCCAGTACAATTACAGACTCGTGTATAGACCATACTATCTACCTATCTAATTTAGTGTAAATTCGGGATCAATGATTGGACACATGCAAAGAAAAAATACTTTTTCTTGGGTAAAGGAAGGATAACTCCGATCCATTTCTTCGCGATCATGATATATGTACGAACTCGGGCCATCTATTTCAAATGCATATCCCATTTTTGCGCAGCAGGGGGCTGAAACCGCGCGAGAAGCACCGGGACGAATTGGTATGTCCAATATTCCAGTTAGCTAATAAACCCGTGGATATGAATTTCGCAACCTGTGCTTCTGATACTGTCTTTGAGCATTGTTCGAATACCTTTATGATAACCCCGAAACAATTTCTTGCTAAGGTAAAAAGGACTTTGAATGTGGGGGCTGTTCTCATTTTACCCGACGATTCGAATTAGCCCCCTTGATCGTCTTTCCCGATTTGAAGAAAATATAGGAAATCGGTCTTTTTCAGAGTTATCGTCCCAATAAAAGAAATATTATTGTGAAAATAGGTTCCTTTCCCGGTCAAAATACGTGAAATCGTCTTTCCTCCCATTCTTTCCCCCGACCCTGCTAGAAGAGACGTTCACTTCTTAAAATATCCCATATACTAGTGGACAGAGGAAGGGTCAGATTATCCTGATTGTAGCAAGTAACAATAGTCTATAATGCTACCTCGCAGTATAGTAGCAATAGTACGTAAAGAAAAAGGGGATGATGAAATAACCATAGTTGATGAAAGTTATTCGGGATCAAGAAAGGTAAAGTAAAATTTTTTGGGTTATTCGATCAATTCCAATCGAATGCAACTGATCTAGTTATGGTATGAATGGCGATCAGAACATATAGGATAGAACTTATAACGGGGTCTCGAAAAACGAGTAATTTTTGCTGGGCCGGTGATACTTTTTTTTTTGGTTCACTAGGAGTCTTAGGCGTTGGAACTTCCAGTTATCTTGGTAGGAATTTTGATATCGTATCATCTCAGCAAATCATTTTTTTTCCACAAGGGATCGTGATGTCTTTCTACGGGATCGCGGGTCTATTCATTAGCTCGTATTTGTGGTGCACCAATTTCGTGAATGTAGGTACGGTTATGACCGATTCGATAGAAAAGAAGGAAGGAATAGTGTGTATTTTTCGCTGGGGTTTCCTGGAAAAATCGTCGCATATTCCTCCATTCTTTATGAGGTATCAAATCAATCAGAATATTGTAGGTTTAAAGAAGGGTCTTTTATCCTCGTCGTGTCCTTTATTGGAAATCAGAGGCCAAGGAGCCATTCCCTTGCTTCTTACTGATGAGAAATTTTTACTCCACGAGAATTGAACAAAAAGCTGCCGAATTGGCCTATTTCTTGCGCGTACCAATTGAAGTATTTGAAACGAACTGAAGAAGTGGAAGAATAAAATGAAGAATAAATATTTTTCACGATGGGGGAAGAACTTTGAAACCTATCCGAACATGTATTTCGTAATACAGAATTCATATGTCTTTTAGGCCCCAGATTTGGAATTTTTTTTGATAACTTTTCTGGTTAGACGGGAAAACATTCGAAAGAATTAATTGATCCAGGGGGAGTTTTTTCGTTCGAAACTCGATTCGTTACTTCAAGTGGGGTTTTTTCGAGTATCATCGAAGGAACCAAATGAAACTAAAAATTGGTTCAAATTTGCCCAATTGAGATATCCGGAATAATATTTATTCTTTTTTCTTTTCATCCGAAAGGAGCTTATTCTATGTCTATATTCCTTCTAATTAAAATAAAAAAAATAAAATTATTACACAATAATTAGGAAAGGAATAGACCCATAGGTCAATACCTTGTTATACAACTCGTGCTTCAAAGAAATAATCAGATCAGATAGAGTCAACGAATGAAGCAGGTTCATTAACAATCAATTCACAGAAAAAAAAATGAAAAAAAGAAAGCATTGGCCTCCCTCCCATATCTCGCATCTATAGTATTTTTGCCCTGGGGGTCTCTTTCTCATGTAAATAAAATGTCTGGAACCTTGGGTTAATAATTGGTGGAGACCAGGCAATCCGAAAATTTTTTGAATCATATTCAAGAGAAAAACGTTCTGGAAAGATTCATAGAATTAGAAGAACTATTTCCTATTGGACGAAATGATAAAGGAGTACCGGAAAACGAATATACAAAAACTTCATATAGGAATACAAAGGAACAATACAATTAGTCAAAGCCCACAATGAATAGAGCTCCATATCATTTTGCATTTCTCGACAAATATAATCTGTTTCGCTATTCTAAGTGGGTTATTTTATTCTGAGTTATGAAGAATGTCATTATTACTTTTGGGTCAGGAATTCCTCTATAACTTAAGTGACACACAATAAAAGCTTTTTCTATTCTTTTAGTTACTGATTTATGGATCGGATTTACTTTCGAACCATGGGTGGAACTAATGATCGGTTCGTCTACAACGAATTTTTGGATTGGTATAACGAATAAATTCATCTGGTCTTTTTTCCCACTTTTCAGTTATTCTGATTACAAATGTGAATATTGGATCTTCCTTTTTTTAAATCGTGATCTCCTTCGTTTGTAGTATTTATCATTCAATGAATGAATAAAGAACTTCATTTGATTTATTATATCAATCAAATCAGAATCTTTCTTCGTGTATAAAGAAAGTATTTTCAATTTTACTTAATTCTTTATACTTTTATCTGTTCAAGGTTATTAGTCCGATATTCCAGTTACAATGAATGCCCAGTACAATGACAGACTCGTGTATAGGGAACTATATAGAACCTATCTAATTTATTGTAGAAATTCCGGGATCAATGATTGGACATGCAAAATAAAAATACTTTTTCTTGGGTGATAAGGAAGAGATGACTCGATCCATTTCTGTATCGATCATGATATATGTAATAACTCGGGCATCTATTCAAATGCATATCCCATTTTTGCGCAGCAGGGTTATGAAAAACCCGCGAGAAGCAACGGGACGAAATTGTATGTGCCAATTGCCATTTAGCTAATAAACCCGTGGATATTGAAGTTCCGCAAGATGTGCTTCCTGATACTGTATTTGAAGAAGTTTGTTCGAATACCTTATGTAAGCAACTCTGAAACAAGTCTTGCTAAGGTAAAAGGGGACTTTGAATGTGGGGGCTGGTCTCATTTTACCCGACGGATTCGAATTAGCCCCCCTTGATTAGTTTATTTCTCCTTGAGTGAAAGAAAGAAAAAAGATACCTGGAACTCTGTCTTTTCAGGAGTCTCGTCCCAATAAAGAAATATTATTGTGATAGGTCTGCTTTCCCGGTCAGAAATATAGTGAAATCGTCTTTCCCATTCTTTCCCCCGACCCTGCTACGAAGAAAGACGTTTCACTCTTAAAAAATATTCCCATATACTTAGGTGGAACAGAGGAAGGGGTCAGATTTATCCTGATAGGTCGCAAAAGTAACAATACAGTCTATAATGCTACATCAGCAGGTATAGTAAGCAGAATAGTACGTAATAAAGAAAAAGGTCGGGATATGAAATAACCATAGTTGATGCATCGGATGGACATCAAGTGGTTGATATTATCCTCCAGGACCAGAACTTCTTGTTTCAGAGGGTGAATCCATCAAGCTTGATACCATTAACAAAAGCATCCCAATGTGGGAGGCTTTGGTCAGGAGATGCCAGAAATAGTGACTTCAAGACCAATTACGGGTCCAAGGTCTTTTGTTCTTCTTGCATCTGTTATTTTGGCACAAGTTTTTTTGGTTCTTAAAAAGCACAACCCCCCCCCCGTTTGAAAAGGTTCAATTGTACGAAATGAATTTCTAGCGTGCCAGAGAGAGATTCCTTAACATCACTTCTTGGTGGTAACAAAGCGGGCCCGAATTTTTTTTGATCCATACATTATGTATGATCAAAAAAATCTGTAACCTTTTTGGTTGCTTTGTTTATACTTTTTTTCGTTTTGCGGGATGTCTGGAATTCATTACTTGTATCCATTCTTAGTATAGACAATAGACATACAAAGAAAGAGAATACAGAGCAAGGATGGGAACAGAAAAATGAACAAGAAAAGAAATCCTTTTAGGAGGGATTATAGTCTTACGAGTCTTCTATTCGACCAACAAGAAAAGGGCGGAAAATCCTTTTTCTTGTGTCGTCTTATATCGAAATAATAATTATTTTTTCTCCTGTTCGTCAAAGATACCATTCCTTCTTTTCCGGGTCCACCAGAACTATTTTAGTTAGATTCATAGGAAGTTGTGGACAAACAAAAGAGAGAAAGGAT
This sequence comes from Musa balbisiana, assembly GCA_004837865.1. NCBI lineage: Eukaryota > Viridiplantae > Streptophyta > Magnoliopsida > Zingiberales > Musaceae > Musa > Musa balbisiana. The sequence continues at coordinate 141,548 of PYDT01002118.1, forward strand.
TAGCGGGAAAATTGACTTGAGCAAATAAAACCTTTTCAATTAAACTTAAACTTTAAATCTTAGAGAAAATTTCTATTCAAATGAGAAATTATTCAAACAAATTAGATATAGAGTTTATAGAGTAAGTTCTATTAGCGAGTATTATAGAAATGATAGTAGTTGGAGTATAGCAATGATTTGCAGGATGTCTCATGCGTAGAAATCTATAGAATATTGTATTATTCAGAAAATCCATGATTTACTCTTTCTTGATTTCTCATAAGACGTTATATTATGGAGGAAAGGAAGAGAAAAAGAGGACTATGAATCAATCAATAGATTCAATTTTTCTTTCCCCCCAAAAACTTATTAAGAACAAAAAATAGAGTGGTTTGAAACATCAGAGCAAAGGATCCGTTTTGTCATTTCATTTCTACGAATATATATTTTGATTATAGTTTGACCCTGGCCAATTTTTTTGGTATGTTATGGAATAGATCAAAATCTTCCTACTTCCTATAAGAGAAGAAAAGAACTCAACGGGACCTTACCCTCCTTTGTCTAATTAGAGCGATAAGGTCCCGTTGAGTTCTTTTCTTACTCTTTCATGTCTACAATCCGGTTATCGATACTAGATGAGATTGAAACCCAACCCAGAATATGAAACCGTTAAAAGACAACACCTATTACAACCGATCACAGGAATACCAGTTACAGTACCAACCAGCCAAAGAGGAATCCTTCCAGTAGTATCGGCCATTTCCCCTACTTTCCTCCCAATTTTCTCAAATGTCATGCATAGAAGAGGACAAAAAAACAGGCATGGAGAATTATGAGGGGATGGTATCTTTCCGAATGGATAAGAGAATTATAATATCTCTTTCTTTTTTCAATTGAAGAAATAATTGGAAAATAAAACAGCAAGTACAAAAATAGTAATAAACCCCAGTATAGACTGGTACGATTCAATTCAACATTTTGTTCACGGCGTTTGTTGCGGTCATAGTCTATAATTAAAATTAGGTTTATCGTGGATGAACGGCATTGCTGATATTGACCCCAAAAAAGAAACGGTAGGTACAGCTAGTCCGGTGAACAGCCAACCATCGCACTGTAAAAATTGGATAGGTTCGATCTATGGTCATTGGGGGCTCCAAAGGATTTACTAAATTCATCAAGTTGTTCCAAAGAATCAAAACGGCCCGGTTATCAATGGAATACCTTGTCGGCTCTCGGTGAAATACTCGTTGGCCGAGGACTTCAAACACGTCGTAAGCTAAACCCGTACTGACGAATAACCAACCCGCAATGAATAGGGAAGGTATAGTAATGCTATGAATGACCAGTATCGAATACTGGTAATAATATCAGCAAAAGAACGTTCTCCCGTGCTTCCAGACATTCTGAGCTCCACAAATTTTTGTACATTCAAAAAAGGGAATCGATTCTTGCAAGATGGGATCAGTAAATGGAAAACTAATGATATTGCTCTTTGTGAGATTCTTCAAATTTGGTACCAAAGGTCTTATTCAAGTGATACCGAATCGTATAGATCCTTCCTCTGGCACAGCAACGCAGTCTCGATCGGTACCGAATGCTACATAATTCTTTTCTTCTTTTTTTGTTCCTTGTCTATGCAGACTCTATGTTATTCAATAGATCAATAGAAAATTACTCAATTTCATTATAAGATTTACCTTATGGGATTCGTAATAGAAAGTAAAGATCTTGGACAAGAGTGAATCCCGATGCCGTTATAATAATTTATGAAGCATATTAGACATATTCACTATGGAAACATATTATATCTTCACCACAATTCAATTATATGTATGCGAAATCTATAATAAACCCATGCTTGGGGTTAAAAGTTTTTGTGTTCAAATCTTTTGATCTTCAAGTAATTGGTTGGTCGTATAATACAATCAAAACTATCTACTGTAATACAACAAAAATAGTATAACTATACTAGTGAAAAGAAAACAGAATATACTATATTAGTGAAAGAAACAGAACCCAGTAAGTTGGAACAATCCATATTCGTGAGCAAACCGTTATCTGTATTGAGATCCAAAACAAAGGTTCTTCTGGGACCAAACTAGAAGTATGAACTCCATGTATGAAAAGACAGAATATAGAATCTAAAAGGAAATGAAGTTGTTGTCTTGATGACCTCGAGTTGGACTGGGGAAAAAAAAGAATAAAAATATAAAATTAAAAATAAAGTAAAGGTTTTATTTTTTTCGATAGATCGTGGGACACCTTTTTCTTTTCATTCGAAATATTATGTTATGGGCAATTAAGCAACCTATTACTTGTACTGAGTCCAATGAGTTAAAAGAATAAAAAGGTAAATAGTAGCGGCCCGTATCGTCAAAAAAGATTCAGATCCTATGAAATAGACAGGAAATGATTAAAATGGAATTTCAAATCAATTCTTTTATTCACAAAATTACTTAAATTACTTATATTTTATTTAATATTTAATTTATTTAATATTTAATTTAATATTTAAGTAAAGTCTATACGTAATTTAAGTTGGAATGAAGTTACACGGCATTCTGATTACTATTACTTTTACTTATACTTTATATTTTACTTACTTTTACTATTACTTTATTCAATACAAGTCCACAATGAATCTGTTGATTGCGAATCATAGGATCGGTCACTGTCAACAGCAGATGAATCGAATTTTTCTACCTATGACTCTTAGGTGTCTTATCTCTAAGACTGATGGATCCAGAATTTTCAATTGGAACTAAACTAATGTCTGTCAATTGATTTTTCTGCCGCGTATTTTGTAAAAATTGAAACTTAGGTAAGGGTTTATCAACATATGTAGCAAAAGAACATATCTAATTTAGCTCTTTCATGCTTACTATAAACTAGTTATTTCGGTTTTTGCTATGATGCTTTAACTAAACCTCCGCTTATCATGGTTGAACAAGATACGACTTATTTGAAATGAATTGAATGAAAAATTGATAAAAACGAATATTTCCTGAGATCCGGTAATTCTATGTTCTGTCTCACATCAATTGCCCAATTCTTGGTCATTGAGTTCACGGATAATTTAGATAATTAGGGATAGATCTTACCTTCTTTTATCACCTTACACAAACCCCCCCCCCCCCGAAATTGATTGAAGTTTTTCTATTTGGAATCGTCTTAGGTCTAATTCTATTACTGTCAGCGGATTTTCGTAAACCGCATATTTACAATATAGACGTGGGTGATCAGTTGGACCTTTGATTGAGTACTATTTCTTTCTTTTTTGATTGACCTCCTGCAGGAAGGAGGTCAAATTCAAGTTTTCAAGTTACATTCAACTTGTTGTTTTTGTTAACTTATTTTATTGTGATTCGACATCAAATAAACCGAATCACGCTCTGTAGGATTTTGAAACCCTCATACGACATCGGGTTTTGGAGACCGCGTTTACCGAACTGAACGAAGAGCGATTCTTATCCTTATGACAGGAGATACGACTGTACTGTAAAGAAAAGTAATTTTTCTACCCCCAATAGTCTTGCATAAAATAGTATGCAAGACCAGAAGATTTGTCCAATTTAAATCCATCTCATGAATCCCTCGTTACTGCCCATGGGAGAAGTAATAGGTAGGGAGGACAGGATTGAACCCTGACATTTTGTAACCAAAACAAAACGCCGCTACCAAAGCTCGCTACATTACCTTTTCAAAACCTTGTTGTCCGGTTCATGTACAAAATCCCTGTCTGTTTGCCATATCGTCATTTTCTCCTCCCTCTATATACCAATTATTTGTCATTTATTCTTTGTTGGTTGTTTTGGTTTATATAATCAAAGATTTATTACAATCTGAACCCTACGTATAAAATAGAATATTATCATACTGCCAGGAAACGGGATTAGATTTTTTTTTTCTTTTACAAAAAAAGAAAAAAAATCTATTGACATTCATTGTAAAATCTAGTTTAGTTTAGGCATCCTGTTTAGTTCGGAAGTCTGTGTAAAAAAAATACCAAATGACTTGAACTACAGCTCTGGACCATATATGTATACCAATCTCTAATAGTACAGGGGATTTTCAATGGCGAGATATAAAAACCATCTCTCCGTGGCACCTAGTGCGACTTCCTCTTGGTTTGGGTCTTTAAGCAGACTATTGATAGAATTACTCGGTGATTTCGGAGCCTTGTCATTTCCCTTTTTTAATTCTAGTTATTGATTGATATGCGAGAAATGCATAAAATTAGAGATTCAATTCCACGTGACAAAATTTCTAATTTCGCCCCTATTTTTTCAGTTCTTTAGGATAGGAAGGAAAAGAAAAAATGTGGATTGAACCTCAGCAAAAAATGTGGTAGATCGAAGAGCGAATTTGAGAACAGAAATGAAAAATGTGGGGCATACAGGGTCTACGGCGAGTTCACGAAAATCATCGCATAGCAAAAGAGCATTGAAACTTAACTAATAAATAAAATAAATATTAATAAAATATTGAGATTTAGGATAGGAACAATTGAGAGTTAGAACGAAATTGTATTATTTAATTATTACTCCATTAATTATTACTTTTATTCTATTACTTTAGTATTCTATTAAATTGTTTCCATAATATATATAATATCATAATTGCAGTATATAAGGGAATGATAATTGCAACGAAATACTTAGAAATTCCATTTCTAGTTAGTAACTTCTATCGATTTTTTTTGTTCTTTCTTCTTCTTCAGCTCGGATCGCAATAGAAGGAGGTTAAGCCGATCCAAAATGCAAGGAGGTTCCTGGCCAGGGTAAAGATGTCAGAGTCATAGTTATTGGAAGGGAACAGTGTGCCCGAAATGAGTGTCAATAAAGAATCGCAAGGATTCTAGATAGTATTAGCTCAAAAGAACCGACACAATACGCTGTCGATTAGAATTGAGAACATTTTGTCGCATTGTAACACGCATACGATTCAGGAGAAATACGAAAATAGACGTAACAGAAAGCGTGTGCGCTCTCGCAAAGGAAGAGGAAGAACTTAAACATATATTTAACATATTATAATATACATAATGTATACAGAATCAAAGCCTATTTTGGTCGGATCTGAAACTGAATATAAAGAAATATAATTTTAGAAAATAAGGAATAAACATGGATAATCCAAGCACTCTTTTCGTAAATCCAAGCGATCTTTTCGTAGGCGTTTGCCCCCAATTGGCTCGGGGGATCGAATCGATTCTAGCACCATGGTTTAATTCCCGTCGATTTATTAGTGAAAAAGGAAAAAAATAGTATCTAGGCGGGTGAATAGATTGACTTTGAAACACAACGATTACTACTAGGTGGCATACAGCAGCCCGTATTTTATCTTTGTACCTTTTCTTAAGACTGAGGAAACAATTTTGAGAGAGCCGAGTCGATCCGCAGGAACTACTGGTCCAGAACCAAAAATAAATAGAACATATCTTCATGACTCAAAACTCCAATTGTAAAACTCAAGCTCAGATTGATGTTTTGTCGAAAAGGCTTAGAATCTGAGTGGGTTCCTGTGTTATAAGAAACAAAAAGGGAGAAAATTTTTTTTATTGAAACGATTCGTTCATTCCTTTAATATCGGAATTTATTTTTAGTCTATTTTCCCGGATTCCTTCCCGGGGAATTCTGTTTCAATCATTCTGTACGGTATATTACTTTAGATCTACTTAATACTTTAGAATCTACTTTATTGATGATCTTGTTGGAATCAGGTAAAGACAATTATTATTTGATATAGCTATTTGTGCAGGTATGTTACGTTAAGAAGCATGGTTTGTACAGATTGTGTATTAACTACTATAACTATACAATACCTTATTCTCACGCGTTACTGCATTTATTCCGAGGATCCACAACGACGAAAAATCCCTCTTTGCCTGCATATATCTCGATGAGAGGAAGGCCAAAGACTCTCAATTTTCTGTGGATAATCGTCGAGTAAGTCTTGAATGAGCTCTCTAGAGGGGGATGCAAATAACGAATTTTTGTCGACCGTATCCGAGATGTATAATCCCCGTCTAACTCTGGTCATTGAATCAAATTAAAACTAATGAATAAACTAATTGAGTTCGATTCTGTCGTCATCTTTCCCCTCTCAGGCGATAAAACAAAAACGATTATTCCGATATATAAATATAACTTGCCAAGGCTTTTGCTACTATAACCTTCCTGACCACAATTTTTTATCGTCCAGGCATTTCCACGCAAATAAGAAAGGTATAATGTACTAAAAAAAAAAAATAGTGGGTTCCTCGGTCTATGGTAATTCTTAAAGGTGAGGTCCTCTCTATACACCGGAGCCTCTTCTTTCATTTAACCAATGGTATTGTGAACTGGTATAGTTCACACTCTTGGGCTCTACCCATCCATTATGAGTAATGCTCTTTTCACAATAAGAGTTATCTATACGTGACGGCATTATTAGGGAAAGTTGGATAGGTAGGACCCTCTTAGTCCGCTCTTTTAACATAGGAGCATAATCTTTTGCTTATTATAATACTATTCATCCGCTTAATGGATAAACTATTGTACCAATGGGAAATTGCTTTTCATTCAAATCTAGGTGATTGGATTGCACAATGGAAACACATAAATTCCATACACAATATAGGTATATGATAGATCTTTTCCAGTTACCATATTCTGGTACGGTTCATGACCTGGAAAAAATTGTTCATTGTTCGAACTCATGTCTGAACGAGTCGACATACACCCTAGTACATGTTCTCGACGCTGAGGACATCCTCTACGAGCGGGAGATTCGTAACATTTCCTTATTGGCTGTCTTGGTTTCTCAATAAGGTGGTTTAAAGTTGGCATGTCGTATCGTAAGCGATATACTATGTTATATAGAATAGAATGGAATGGGTGGTTAGATCGATCTTAAACCTGATGAGTGATTGATGATTCATGAATTTTTCTATCATACAAATCACAGAAAATTAGGAATATGGTTGAAATGGATTTACACGAAATCCGGTATTTCATTTCGACGTGTGCTACGAGATCAACAATGCCATGAGCTTGGGCTTCTGTTGTGACATAAAACATCCCTTTACCTGTCTTCGGATACAAACCAATAAAGGCTTGCCATGGTCTTGACATAAACTTTGTGAGGTTCACGAAGTTTGCAGTGTTCTCATCCAGGACAAATTCCCTGTTGTGATTCATAAAAAAGAACAGCAGGTTTGAATGAATCATGACCCTAATATATTGATATGATATAACATCATGAACGGTTCCTCTATCTTCGCATGATTGGGCTAATGTATAGGATAAAAAACTAACCAGAAGAAATTGAAACAACCGGACAGGCCATTCTCTGTGCGTTGCATTACGCTCCGCAATGAATTTACTTTTTTCTTCTCTTCTATTCTATCTAGAAAGAAAGAGAACCATCTGATTCAGTCGTTGAATGATCCTTTACCACCTTCTTTAGTAGGAGTCAAAAATACGATGATGGTCTGTGGCTTTATATATTTATCTCGTCTGTGGATTTAGCAATCCAAGTGCTTCTGATACGATCAAATAAGGAAAAATGCTCTTTTTTTCATTTTTCGTACTCTTCAAGAACATAAATATCAGAAAGAAACTGCTGGTGTGGAAGAAAAAATGGTTTGTGGGGACGCTGAGATGTACCCCCGACACATCAATCAACAAAATCGGAAATAACCTGTATACTACTATCTCGATACAAAATCCATGTTATGAAAAAACAATAATGGTTGTTCATATCGAACTCGACAGTGCCATGCCTATTATTACGTATATTCAATAGTCAATATGGCGACGGCATAGTCTTCTTGTTTTTTTTCAAAATTTAAAAACTATGGCGCCAAGCGTGAGGGAATGCTAGACGTTTGGTAAATTTCTCTCCGATTCAGACTGAAAGATCCAAGAGCGGTACCCCATGCCGATGGTATGCACAACGGGTGAAGCACAAATTGCATAGTATCATAAATAGCTATTCCTGATACTACCCATCCGCAGGGCGAGTTTATAAACAAAAAAGACCCCTAGGATTATCTCTATATGGAGATATTATGGCCATGAGACCAAAATTTGATTTGAGATCTCGATATTCAACCTTTGGACCTAAACAAAGTAATCTTCTCGATGAAGGCAGGTTGATTAGGACAAAATGGTTCTTTAGGAAACTGTACGTGCACCTTTTGGGAGGCATACGGTTCACAAAAAATTGGGGAAAAAAGGAATCAATGTGTCGATTCCAGTTCTATTTTTTTTTCTGTAATAGGTTTTGTTTTTCAAAAAGCTTCATTTTTAAAAGGACATGAGATGAGTTTTGGCTGCCGTACTATAAAAAAAAAGAAATTTACTGACACTAGGTGAAATTGAATTGAAACAAACTCTCTCATTGATGTATTGTTCATAGACATTCAAATCACGCTGTAATTTTCTGTGTCTGAAGGGGCCTTTTCAATTCTTTTAGGTTCATGTCTACTCCGGGAAAAGATCTGTCCGAATGCCATTTGCACATATAGGCGAAATGTCTCAGTACAATTCTTTTGTTACGACTTTTTTTTTCAATCGTTTCATGCATTCCCCAAGCATTCGAGTCTCATCATAATTCCGGGGGTATTGGTTGGACGTTTGAATCATCCTATTACTAAGGATAAGAGAGGTTATGGATACAAGCGGTATCGTACTTACAGGATACCAATTTGGTATTTTCTGCATCACGGAGCCTGGATAATTTATTACTGTATTTTATTTTTATTTTCCAAGTCAACTACTAAATTCTCATAATTGATCTCAAAATACAATAAATTGATCCGATTGCACTGCACGTCAGAATTGATGTATGGTTCACTCATACAAGATTTCTTAGGCGAAACAGAGGATATTTCGATCGAGGAGAGAAGGGTAAATTCCATATAACCCAAGTGTCGACAAGTGCACTATAAGTCCAACCCAAACTGCAATGATTCCTCTCCAGCGACTCCGAAAAGGTACTTTTGGAACAAACGGGCATTAAATTAAAGAAAAAAATGAGTACTATACTTCATTAATGTGGGAAACATACAAGGCTTTATCGTCTTAATCCCTTTTTCTGTTATTGTATTTTATACATAGATTTATACATAAATGGGAAGGTTTAGTTTATAGAGTTAAGACAGAATCATAAAGAAAAATTTTAACTAAAGGATCAAGCGTTGGAGTAATAACAAGTATCTACGCATTCGTGTCCCTAAAGTAGAAAAATCCTCCCATTGCGGTTAGTAATAGCGGGTAGAATAGATCTGCTTGCTCTCTTGTTCTTACGAACAGAATTGTTACAGTATTTTCAAGGAACGGAATAAAAATTAACCCTGTAGCATACGGAATCTAGAAAAGGTTAGAACATAGTATAGTCTTTTCCAATTGCGATAAAATAAAGGGACAAGGGTCTTGTTTATGTGATAAAGGGGTATTTACATGGGTGTGCCTTGGTATCGTGTTAATACTGTCGTATTGAATATCCCGGTCGATTGCTTTCTGTCAATATAATGCCCATACAGCCCTGTTGCTGGTTGGGACGGTTCCCGATGGTTTATACGAATTAGCGGTTTTTGATCCCTCTGACCCCGCTCTTGATCCAATGTGGAGAACAAGGTATGTTCGTTATACACTTCAGGACTCGTTTAGGAATAACCAATTAGGGGGTGGTTGGAGTATTTCAAGGAGGAACTGTAACGAATCCCGGTAGTTGGAGTTATGAAGGTGTGGCAGGGGCCATCTTGTGTTTTTATGGCTTGTGCTTCATTGGCAGCTATATGGCATGGGTGTATTGGGACCCATAGAAATATTTTTTTTTTTGGTTGTTTCTGGTTGGGGAGAACGTAAGGGCAAACCATCTTTGGATTGCCTAGATCTTGGATTTGTGTATTTTGTCTCTCAGGGTTGGCTGCTTTGGCTTTGTGCTGCAGTTCATGTAAAAGGGTTTGTTGGGTCCTGGAATATGGTGTCCGATAATTATGGACTAACTGGAAAAAGTACAACCTGTAAGCAGCGTGGGGCCGCGGAAGGAGTTTGATCTTTTGTTCCCGAAGGAATAGCCTTCATCATATTGCAGCGGGTTACATTGGCATATTAGGCAGGCTTAATTCCTTAGTGTCAGTCCGCCTCAACGTTATACAAAGGAGTACGTAGGGCAATATGAAAACTGTACTTCAGTAGTAGCGCTGCTGTTTTTTTGCAGGCTTCGTTGTTGATGGAAATTATGTGGTAGGTGCAAGCAACTACCCAACCCTGAATTATTTGTCCCACTCGTTATCAGTGGAATCAGGGATACTTTCAGCAAGAAATAATATCGGAAGGTTAGGCCGGGACTACCCAAAAATCTGAGTTTTCGGAAGCCTTGTCTAAAAAATTCCCGAAAAATTAGTCTTTTTATGATACATTGGTAATAATCCAGCAAAAGGGGGTTATTCAGAGCAGGTCAAATGGCAACGGGGATGGAATAGCTGTTGGGTGGTTAGGAAACCCCCGTCTTTAGAGATAACGAAGGCGCGAGCTTTTTGTACGTCGTCTGCCTACCTTTTGAAACAATTCAGGTAGTTTTGGTAGATGAGACGGAATGTTGAGCCGATGTTCCTTTTAGAGGGCAGAACAAAGTCTAGTGCTGGAACAATAGGTGTAACTGTTGAGTGCTATGGTGGCGAACTCAATGGAGTCAGTTATAGTGATCTGTGACTGTAAAAAAATAGGGGAGACGTGGCCCAATTAGGTGAAATTTTTGAAGTAGATTCGGGATACTTTGAAAGTGATGGCGTTTTTCGCCAGCGTCCAAGGGTGGTTCACTTTTGGCCATGCTACGGTGCTTTGCTTCTTTTCGGGACACAAGTTGGCATGGCGCTAGACTTGTGCACGAGATGTTGTTGCTGGCTTTGATCCAGATTTGGATGCTCAAGTGGAATTTGGAGCATTGCCAAAAACTTGGAGATCCAACTACAAAGAGACAAGTAGTCTGATACAACATTGCTCTGGTATCTTTCGCCTCTTTTTGATTTGAATAGGTTAGGTACTGAGAAATCTTGACTTGGATCACCAATCTTTTCTTGATCTTTCCCTTTTCTTTATAGGTACATGATGCCAATGAATAGGTGTGGAAGCTATAATTGAAACCCGATCGAATCTAATGAAGCATTGTGTATCCATCCTTTAGATCTCGACTTTAGGGATAATTTTTTCGCGATCTTTTTTCGAGAAACCGCCTACGGTTCCAACTAAAAAAGGAAATAATTTCCATTATCTCAATTGAAGTAATTGAGTCTCACAATAGGGAGGCTCAGTACTTGCATAGTCCCGTGTTCTTCGAATGGATCTTTAGGTGTTGTGAGGGTGCCAAAAGCGGTTATATAAGGCGTACCCAGTAAAGCTTTACACGAAACCGATATGAAGATGGCGACTGGTTGCTGTTCCATTTTTAGACAATTTCAAGATCAAATGGGGGACTACGATAAGATCGTTTATTTACAACTACAAACTGATGGAACAAGTCAACGATCTCAACCAATGATTCAAATAGGATTTAGGCGACACAAACGGTGAGGTAGTTCTAATAGGGCCAAGACAAATACTGTGGGAATTATTGAAACCATTGAATTCGGAATATGGTAAAGGAGCTCCGGGCTGGGGAAGACACCATTAATGGGGAGTCGCAATGGGCCCTATTACGGGATTCCTATCTATTATTTTGGAAATTTATAATTCTTCCGTTTTCCTGGATGGAATCTACAATGAGTTACGTTTATAAAGAACTTTGGAAGTCCTACGTTTCATCAAAAAACATACTTCTTTTGGCCTCTTATTACTTAAAACTCGGATTTCTAGACCATTCTGGAGTTCGACCGTGGATTGATTGTTTCGGATCGCCGGAATATGAGTGTGTGACTTGTTAAATTGATCCGATGATAATACAGAGAATGGTCCTGTTATCTCATCGAGATGATTTTCTATTTCGTCGGCTAGTTATTCTAGTATCTGGAGCACGGAATAGATATAGAATATAGAATAGATAAGAAACGAAATATTAAAACTATGATTTCAGTACCTACTATTTCAGACTCGCAACCGGACCAGAAAGTTCCAAATAGATATTTCCTAAATTCAAACCGCTTTTCTTCCTTCAGACTTTTTTTTTCTGACGAAGGCCACACTCTTTTCTAGAAAAATTTTTTTTTTTTTTTTTTTGTGAGTCATTACATTATCGAAATAAGTGATATCAAGGGTTCGGACTCGCGAACCTTGAGTTTAGCTGAGGCTGCTTTATTAATTTAGTAAATTAAATCATCGTGGTTATAGTATGAATCGGGGTTTCAATTGATTCATAGGTCTAAACAAGCAAATTCCTATCAATAGTAAACAAAAGAATCATCCGCATTACACAAAAAAACAAGAAACTAAAAAACAAATAAAAAATAGGGGAAGAGAGATTCAAAAGGCCTGTAATGATAAACATCACAAAGAGGGACAGATGAGCCAATTGATATTTTGAGGCATTATTACAAAGAAGAAATTTGTATTTTTACTTCGTCTCTTAGCCGGTCGGGGCAAATCAAGCGGCTAAGCTAAGAAGTTTTGAAATTTCTATTAAATATCCGTTGAAATCGCATTTGTGTGTTTCTGCTTGACGTCGAGATGAAATTTTAATTACGTTCTCAGAGGGGGAGTCCCTTGGATGGTTACCTAGATACATAAAAGTATATGATGGTTTGCGGAAACGGATTGAGATTCAGGGCGTTGCAGATGATAATAGTAAATAGTCCTCCCTCATGTCAACATAGGTTATGTTTAGGGGGGATCACACTTCACTGTTTTTTTAGACAAGTAGCTACAGGTTTTGCTATGACGTTTACTACCGTCCAACCGTTAAGAGCTTTTTACTGTTCAATACATAATGACTGAGGACAACTTTGGTTGGTAATGCAGATCAGTTCATGATGGTCAGCAAGTATGATGGTTCTAATGATGATCTTGCACGTATTTTCGTGTGTACCTTACATTGGTGGATTTAAAAAAACCCACGCGAATTAACTGGGTTACAGGTGTAGTTTTGCGGATTGACGGCATCTTTTGGTGTAACTGGTTATCCTACTTGGGGACCAAATTGGTTATTGGGCAGTAAAAAATTGTGACAGGGTACCTGAAGTTCCCGTATAGATCGCCTTTGGTAGAGAATATTACGCGGAAGGCTGTGGGGGCCAATTCCACTTGAATCGTTTTATAGTTTACACAATTTTGTTTGCCTTTCTTACTGCGTATTTAGTTAATGCATTTTTCCCAAGGATACCGTAAGCAATGTATTTCGGGTCTTTATAGAATCATAGATATTTGTAATTGATCATATAGCATACTGGGAGGAACGATAGACATATATTTCATTGCTAGAAATATGGACTTATTGAAAACTAAGACATGTTATTTGGATACTTGCTTCAAACTTACGAAGATGTATTATTAATTTGATACGAATAGTTGAGTTATTTTCGGAAGAGAGGATGGATTATGGGAGTGTGTGACTTGAACTATTGATTAGGCCATGAGATATATTTATTTTGATCTGCCCATTGGAAGTCACAACCAAATGTGTTCACATCCAACCACCACGTACGCCCCCGAGTAGCAGAGGATAGGCCGGTTCGTTGGAGAACTTTTTAGATCCATACCTGAATCATGTTATGCAGAACAGGCTCCGTAAGGATCCCGTAGAATAAAATAAGTGGATGTGGCTGATTCAATGTTCTGTCCTATTCCACTTCTTATTTGTAGT
>PYDT01000470.1:0-24985 GCA_004837865.1 Musa balbisiana
ATCTCCCCCCTTTTTTATTAATTTTGTTTGTTTTTTCTTTTAATTAACTCGAAGTTTTTTCTTTAAAAATTCTGGCCTTACTTTAAAATATCATAAACAGTTCCCTGTAGTTGAGCGCCTTTGCAAGGAATATAGAATAGCGGGAACGTTTAAATAAGTTTTGATTCTGGGCGATCATAAAAACCCACTTTGCGAACATCTCTTCCTTCTCTTCGGGACGACATCACTTGCCACGATTCGATAGATGGTCATTGGGATAGATGTCGCCTAAACAATCCCCCCCCAGAAACGTAAGGAGGTTTTTTCTCCTCATAAAAACGGCTCGAGTCTCGCGAAAAAAATTCTTTTAATTTCGTATATCTTTCTGTATATAAATCAATAGTAACACAACTAATGACTCAAATCATATCTAATTCATTAATTATTATTTTGTTCTTCCTCAAAAAAAAAAAAAGAATTCATTCGTACTCATAACTCAAGGTGGGAATTCTGACAGAATTCGAAGGGAATCCTTAGACATTATTGAGCCGTCTCTAACCTCTTTTGTTTGTCTCATCTCGAATCTATTTTTATTCCTGATTCTGATCCAATTTTTGAGACAATTGAAAATATTGTATTCCTTTTTGTCGGAATCCTTTATCTTGCTTTGTAATAATCATTGTTTTAGACATACTTCGGGATCTTTACTCTCCTTTCAAAAGGCACAACAGTACCTTTTGTTTTTTTTATTTCTTTCTCCTATAGAATAGATACCATAGAAATAGTACGCGAATTGATGCTCTGTGATACCTTTTTTTTGATCGAAAATCGTTTTATCATCCGATATTTTTATTTTAAGCTTACTACACGTTGGTCTACCTTATTTATTGATTGGCACTAACCTAGATCCTCCCTTGATAAATGAACAATCCTTTCCCGTCGAGCTCACATGTACTATCAACCTAAGAAAATTAGATTCCTAATGGAACAGAACAACTATGTCGAGCCAGAGCATCTTCCATTTCTATAGAAAGGTGGGATGTAAAATCCCATCAGTGGATCTGTCCTTCAATCGCACTTGCTTCTACCACATCGGGGGGGGGGGGGGGGCAACGAGGTTTACCATCACCTTCTCTAATTTAGAATGCATTTAATTTCAAACCGCAATTAATGATTTAATATGTAATCATGAATAGTCATTGGCTCTATGGGAACAACGGGAACTTATAATATTCTATACTTTATACCTATGGATAGTAATATTGTTTTACCTTAGAAAGCTCAGCCGGGATCCAAATTTCTTTACTCGTATCTATCAATGAATAAACGTATTTCAAGACGTGCTTGCTTAACGTATTACTTACATCGCCAACAGATTGTGCGGACGATCAATCATTAAATGCAGAATCTATTTTCGAGAACAAAAAAACTATAAACCTCAAATCCTTATTTAATATATTTCCACTCCCGGAAAAAAATCACTTCGTATTCAATAAACTGTCCAATGACCACAACAAAAAGGTCGAAGTTTCTATATACTATTGATTTATCATATTTCTTCGAGTACCACCAAGAGTTCATAAAATGTTTTAAAAATCTCCGACTGTGAGCATCATGACTGACTCGGTTTCTAGTCATGACTAAACTGGATCTCTATTTCAATCACCAAGTCGACGCAATCACAATGAGTAGCTAAAAATTTTTAGCAGATATTTCATTCCCTAAGCTACATAATTTTACCATTTTCATTGATTATCACTGGGTTTTCTTTACCAAAGAATGTAACTGGATTCAAGATCCATCTAAGAAGTCCTTCTAAGAATTCGAACACAAAAGGTTGTTCTCTTTAAGATTTTTCCGTTGTAATTGGGATACAATTGGGATACCTCTTTTGTTTCTGCTGGAAACGATCTGGGACGGAAGGATTCGAACCTCGAATAACTGGACAACACCGCTGCCTTACCGCTCTAATCGGTTATGCCACGCCCATTTTTCTGTTTGGCACGAGTCCAGACTATTATTAGTATTAGTTATTCGTCAATCCACCCCCACCCCCCCCCCCCACCAAAAAAAAATACATAAGACATCATAAAAACATATGGATATTTTGTTTGTTGTATGCTCAACACCTGGGATTAGATATCTAATCCAAAAAATTATTGATCAGTAATATAATTCATTAAGTATGTGGAGTAGAGAATCCGTGTATTCTCATTTGAGAAATGGAAGGAGGTTTTTGCTTTGGGAGAGTTTGTCAAAAAAAAAGAAGGATTTTTGACTGCCTTTTCATTTTCCCTTATAAAAATAACTCATATCCAAATAAGATTATCTAATCTCCAGAACGAAATGTGTTGTTATGTTTAATATCTTTAGCTTAACTGTATCTTCTTAATCTGTCCCTTATCGAATAGTTTTTTCTTTGCCAGGGCCTGAAGCTGCAGTTTCAATCCAATCGTGATATGTTATGCCTGTCCATACCTGTCCTCTTTTTTCTCTTAGCCTTTTTTGGCAAGCTGCTGTCAGATTTATCGATAAAATCCTTAATACTTTGCCAAATCCATTAATGATTTTATTCGATCAAAAAAATTATAAAAATGGATAAGTCGGCTAGTCTACTTAATTATAAACCCTCGATTCAAAAATGGAATTCTTGTATATTGAGTAACCGGGGGGGGGCGGGAGTATGAATGTTGATCATTTTATTTACTCGTTCTGACTTTCGTGAGTAATGAGGTTATTAGTTCTAGGCCCCTACATACTAATTGTCGTATGACAAGAATTTTGTGAGGAAGGAATCAAAATCTTATTACAAAGAATTTCTTAAATGACTTCTTTTTCTTTTTCAAACAAAACTTATGTGGGGGGTATTATGTCAAATCAAACAAAGAGATATGTGATAAAAGAAAAATAGGTAATCTATTCCCTTTTTTCTAAAATGTCTTATCTTGGAGATTGTGGTAATGCTTACTCTCACACTCTTGTTTACACAGGTATTGATAGTCTTTGTTTTTTCTCTCTTCATCTTCGGTTCTTATCTAATGTCCGGGACGTACTCCTGACGTGAGACTAAAAAAATTTTGAGTTTTCTTTGTTGTGTCTAATTTTTTCTTATTTATTTAATCTATTCCATAATTTCACTTTACCTATAAAAATAAGGAATCGCAATTCCTTCGAATCGAAGTATCACGTAATAAGAGCGGCGAGAGAGAGGATTCGAACCCTCGGTACGAATAACTCGTACAACGGATTAGCATCTCCGCTTGAAGTCCCCTCAGCCATCTCGCCCATTTACTAAAATTGAAATTTCAATACATTTCAAATGACATTGAATTACCATATTCAATGATAAATTGGGCAATAAATAAACAAGAAAATAAAACAAAGAAAAAATTTTTCTTTTTAAGATCTTATTTAGTAGTGTCAGAAGACCTTAATATACTATTTTCTAAGAAAGATTTAACATTTTTATTAAAAAGATATTAAAATATATTCAACATTTTTATTAATAAGATATTAACATATAGAAAGATATTAAACATTATAATTTAGACATTATAATGAGAATGAAAGCATTCTATTAAAATTTCTCTAACTATAGCTAGATTCATTACTAATTAAAAATAGATTTCATACAATTAACTTTTCAAAATAAAAAGTGAATAAATTAAAAATTTTTAAAATAATTAAAAATTTAAATTATTCATAATTCTAACTACTTTTAAAGGGTAAGGAATTTGAAATGTTTATTTAATTAAAGTAAAGAAAAAACAAATTAAGGTTTTTTTATGTCATAAAAATTTCTAATATTATATTTTTAAATATTTACTATTTTTAAATATTCTAATATTATATTTAATAATTAAGTAATTATAAATTTAGTAATTATAAATTATATTTTACGTAGATTTTAGTAATTCTATACTTATATTTATATTAAGTTAATATTTATATACAGTTAATTTACTATTAAGTTAATTACGTAATATTTAACTTTAGTTTTTATTTATTTAATTTAAGTTTCATTTAAGTCATAAGAGTAAGTCAAGAACGAATTTGATCAAGAATTCCTGTAGATAAGATTCGAACATTTATCCATAGAAAGAAACCTTACTCTTTATTGTACGAAAGTTTATTCTCCCGGCCTGTCCTAGTTAAGTACTGTCCGGCCAGTACCTCTTTTTTGTCCAGCTTCAATGCCCCCTTCAGACAGACCGAGAAATGCCACATCCAGCAAAGAAAGTATAGTATAACTTTATACCGTTTTTTAAATTTATATCTGTTATTTAGAAAAGCTTTGTGCTCTTCGCCTTTTAAGTCCTGGCTGCGGACTAACTAGGTTCACGTTTATAATTGGCAATGCTATCTGATGCGTCTCACTCCTTGTTCGACAATAGTCCATTCCATATACCATCATGATTGTAGCGGTATAGTTTAGGGTAAAAGGGGTGATCGTTTCTATTAACACTAAAAGTTAGGGGTCTCTCGGTTTTTTGGCCATACTCCGATCAAAAACTTTATTTCTTAAAGGTTTAATCCTTTACCTCTCAATAGCATATTTGGGACGAACTCATTCTCACGATTTGTATCCAAATCCATTAGAATTCTATTTTCGAATTGAATACGAAAATTGGAATTATTATTGGAGTCCGTGAACATATATGGTTTTTTTGAATTGGATCAATTCTTCCAATCGAATGATTATGAATAAAGGATCTATGGATGTAGATCCACTTTGAATTTCCAATCTGTACTCGATCTTCAATTTTGGTGTTGTAAAAGGAAATTGGAAGCCAAACAAGCTATAAAGGTGGGTTTGGTTTACTAGAACCATTCACTATTGTTTCAGCTCGGTGGAACCAAATTCTTTTTCCTCTTGATCCTGCCGAGCGGAAATAGGGAACGAAGTAACTACCTAGACGGATTTGGTATACTCCAAATCCTACTAGAGTGATCATCTATTAAGCGAGTAGTTTTGATACATTCAGACAGACAGCGACATAGATGTATGGATCGAGGTTCTCCTAGGTACATCATCTTCCATAAGGCCGAATGAAATCAAAATTTCACGTTCGTTTTTGAATTAAACGATTAAAAGTGATCAAGCCAGGGGTCTTTGTCTCGACTATAACCCCCTGCCTCCAAGCTACGATGCGGTTTCATTCCCTCTACCCCTCTATGATTTCTTATCTCTATATTTCTTATTATGTATTATACATCTTATAGGTATTATAATACAGGCACCATCATTTAGATATTTCATTCTTTTTTATGCCCTAAAATAATTTTCCGTGGTAATTTATTTTTTAGCCGAACATTCTAGTAGTAAGAATACAAAAAAAATAAAATAGAAGGAAAAGCGTCCCGTGTCTATGGATAGGACAGAGTCTTCTAACTTTGGTAAGGTTCAATCCTCTTGCACGCAATTAGTTCCATCTATTTTTAAAATGCGATACCAAGAAACCCTTTGTGAATCATGCAATCAGAAGTATTTTCGCAATGATTACGCCTTGTACTACGAAATATAATTACCAGAATAGATAACAGTAAAATTATGTTTTTCCTGAAGTAAAACAGTTCGATCTGTCTTAATAGCTTCCTTCAAAAGAAATCTACCTTCCTCAGTGAATGTTCTGGTAGAAGATATATGTCTTGAATTTAGGTTTATTGTTTTTTAATTAGCTACGTACTGACTGAAAATTTCTTTACCTGTCCATTTCTAGCGGATCAAGATATCCATTCGCTCGGTAGAAAGTAGCTATCGTTCTTGTCCCCTGGCGAAGGGCTGATTGGGATTGTTTTAAGCAACTCGCGTAATGTTTACCTCTTGCCAATTGATTCAGTCTTGATTCGCGATCAGAAGCGAATTGTGCAAAGGCTTCTAACTCTGGGATTTGGCTAGTTCCAATTTTGATTTGCCGGTTTTCTTTTTTTTTTTGTTTTTTTTTTTTTTTTTTTTTTTTGTTTTTTTTTTTAACTTGTGTTCATTGCGTTAAGTTTGAGCTGCGGATCCTACTCTAGAAACGGAATACCCACATTAATAGCAGGTCGGATTCCAGCATTGAATAGATCGGCAGTAAAATATTTGTCCTCGTATGGAAATTAATTAAGTAATATAAGCTGAAACGTCGCCAGATTGAGTCTCAACTATCGGTACAGCGGTCTACTTCTTCACCTAAACTAGAATTTGTTTAGCGCTCTTTCCAAAGGTCGTGATGCAAAGTCAAAAACCTCTCCTGGATACTTCAGCGACCGGAGTTCTCTTATAAAAACTTTGGCGATAGCTTGTGCCTGTTTGGAGAGAGCATCATAAATTATTCAAAGTATGTTTTGTCCACGATACAGAAAAAACCAGCCAAGCCGCTCCCGTATAAGGAGCGCGGTATTGTATGTATCAGGTGATCCGCCGTTTCGCTACCACAATATGATATTCCGATCGCCCCTTTTCCTGGAAAGTAGTCACGACTGAGCCCCAGAGATGCTTTGACCATTCTACATAACCCATATTCATTTGACCTTTTTGATTGCGAATCGTATCTGTGGCTACGGCTGTTTTTCCGGTCCTGTCTGGTCCCCAATATTTTCTCGTGACCGCGTCATAGGGATCAATCGAATCAACTGGCAATCCAGCCCCGTTTGAGAGTCATATACAGAACGTCTATAAAATACCTGGGGCAGGAAACAATTAACCGGGATTCAGAAGCTGAAAGTTCACCTCTCCCATCTAGTTAGCCAACGCATTTAAACACGACCCAATCACCCTCACTCACAGTATCTGAGCAATTCGTCCTGTTGGCTTTTACAGAACTTCCCTCTTGTACATCAACCACACCCATTAATAACAAACCCAACATTATTTGATTCCAATTCGAGCAATGCCTATTGTCCCTCTTGAAACTCTACTAAAAAAATTCCCTGCCTTACTCATCCAGACCATGAACACACTAGCATTCCGTCGCCCTACTTTGAAGTACTTACCGGTAAATTTTTCACAATCTTTTTCTCTACTATATGGTTCAATACGCTCACGAATATATTACTAATTTCGTTCGTCTGCTCGAGGTTACCATTAGTGTTTCTTGATTCTTTTTAGGAAGGAAAAGAAAAAAATAATGCCTAAACGATAACTAAAAAAAGAGGGCTTCCATTGATTTCTTTGCATGGCCCCGAGAATGCATGATTAGCAACCGTATCGTACGGAAATGTACTCGCTATTCACCACGATTCAGAGTTCCTAGAGCTCCTTGTAAGGCTTGTTGAAAACTCGTTGTCGGACCGTTACTCTCTCTTTGTTGTTCAACTGAAGGTTTCATTTTTGTAATTTTCTAGTGTTCCAAACTATTACTAGGGGCATTAAAAATTCAAAACTTTTTGGTTTTTTTTCTCGTTCTATTTCCAGAGTATCCATTCATTCGATACTCATGCTGCTCCCTTTTCCCCTTCGTACGCGATCCCGGTTCTCTTTCGAGCTGCTCAATGGCCCCTTTAGTAATTCTTCCGAATTTTCTATGTATTCAAAATCCTCTTTCTTCGATTATCTAATAAATCATTTAATGAATAGATTATCTTACCATTAATTTCAAACTTCCATGATCTCTTCCCGAACCAAACCCTGAATCTTTCGATTATTTGCTCTCACGCTCATGATTTCTTTTATTTATGGTATGGGTATTCCCATATCTTTTTTAAATGTAGAGCCTACCTCTCTTTTCTGTTGTATTCAAGATGTCAAAACTGATACAAGACCATAATATCAGGAGACTCTCCGACTAGAACCATACAAAAATCTAGAATTGTCAGCAAAGTTTGTTTCTTATTTGTATTTTATTTATTTCTATTTGGTTTGTATTTTATTTATCATTTAAATTTTTAGAATCTATTTCATTTTTTATTTTTTAAAAATGAAATATAATTATTATATTTTTTATTTTGTTTCCAAGTCCAAAAATTCCTCTTTTTTATACATAGGTCGCATTCGGCATTAGACAAAAAAGCAAAGTGCTCATTTTGTCTAGTAAATGGTTAAAATTCTTTTTCATCATAGATGTTTCTATATCAATCAAATAAATTACCAACTATTTTTTTTTAACCATTTCGTTACTAACGTAGTGGTAGAAGTGGTAGAAAGAGTACCATGTTTTACCTGGACTTTAAACAATTTAGCTTTAACCATGTTAATGGTCTCACATTATTGGTTGTGATAGAGAAATCATAGTGGATTTACCAATAAGTCACGAACTCGATGGTCTTACCTATGATTTCTCTTTAATTTATTCAGAAGTAATTCGTCGAGATCGTGCACCTTTTTCCTATTTCTCCTATAAATACCATAAATAAAGTGCAGCTGGATGGATCCAACTTATTCTTGAAATACACAACTCGCACACACTCCCTTTCCAAAATAATCATACACCAAGCACTACACTTAGATTATTGGATTTGTTGCTAAAATATCGGTATGTAAAACCAGAAACTAATCCCGGCGGATGGCCAGTTGACCCAAGGAAACGACAGAATCGATTACATTTTTCATATGCTCCCCTCTCTTATGGATAGGACAACAAAGACCAGAGTTCTTTTTGTATCACTTCACTCGCCTTTTTTTGATCGATTTCTTTTTATTAATTTCATTTCCACTTTATTTAATGGCAATAGATTAAATCATTTGTTTGAAATTTCTTATTTTTTGAAGTTTTCAAGAAGTTTCCAATAAGATACTTTACTTAGGTCTTAGATCTCATATCAATTGATAACTATTTCGTTTGTTGAACGCTTCGAACAATGAAAGTAAAAAAGTTTTCTATTGTACTAAGCTAAGGACAGAAAGGGGGAAGAAAGCAAGCGAATCTGGTAATTCCTCATCCTCAAATCATCCCTTCCTGGCGTATCGTCCCTCCCCCCAAAAAACAAATAAGTATTTATAGTCAGTGGGTAAATATAATTCGAAGAAGCAAAGGGCAATTCCAAGTTTACAAGTTAAAGTTAATAAAATAAGAAAAAAGTATGTACGTTACTTTTTTCTATTTATTTCTAGGATTAAACAAAAGGATTCGCAAATAAAGCGCTAACGCCACGACCAGTCCGTAAATTGTGTAAGCTTCCATAAAGCTAGACTAAGCAATAAAGTACCTCGTATTTACCCTCTGCTTCTGGTTGTCTCGCAATACCTTCTACAGTTGGCCTGCCAGCAGTACCGTGACCACTCATGTCCCATAGACCAAGCCCCACGGCCAATCCAGCAGCATACGGAAGCGGCAGAAAATCAGTGGATCTGGTAAGTTTCCTTCGCACAAAAAAAAGAAATGGTTATGATACAATCAACCAATGAATTATTACTCATTTTTTCATTAAGATCCAGCGGTCGAAGTAACTAAAACTCCGAATTGAAATGATAATATTACTAAATTACTGAGCAGAATCATCACAACTATCTCGTTTTTACCCATAATGAGGTTTTTGTAAATCCAGATTGCATACATTTCTACTATTGGTATTTCTTTGTTCGAACCACTCTTTCATTTAATTCTTCGTTCTTTACTACACATTCTTGATTCATCTCTTTGTTCATCAATCCACAATCACAGACAAAATAACGGACGGAATATTGAAATCGTCTAAGGAGTGTGACTAAAGCAGTGTGAGCTGCAATCATATCAATCCAATTATACCAATAAACTTAATACCAATACCAAATCAATATCAATATATCAATATGTATTAATTAAAGGTTAGGTATAGTACCAATATATTATAGTATAATTACTACCAATATTATCGATAATATAATTATACCATGATTATATTTAACTACTACTTATTGATACTTAGATTTTTACATAGGAATATTATATTAGCTTTGAAACTATAAGTACACTCTTATAATGGTAACTATACTTCTTTTATTACTCTATATTTATTTACTTTCTTTATTAGTTATGCTATTATTTATATTATTATATCTTATTATATTAATTATTATTAAGAGAGTCTATTATGTATAGATTATATTTATGATTACAGAGTAGAAAGTTATGATTATAAAATAGTATAGTATGTAATTTAAATGGATGTAATTAGTAATAGCATGTAATTATGTAATATAGTGATGTTATATCGGTGATAAGTGATATCCCTTAATACTAATGATATCTAATGTCATTCAATCTGACATATATATTTGTTTCTTCCTTAACGTTAACGTAAACCCCCTCATTTTTTTAGATAAATCGGATTCTCGATCATTCCTAGAAACCTAGGACGGGGTCCGAGCCTTCTAGCCATTACATCCATCTAGTATAACCTCCCCTAACCCTTCATTTTTTTTTTACAATCTGTAACTACCGTCATCTTCTCCGAAAACTATAAGTCATATATTAATGCGTTATGATTCCCCAACACAATTTGCTTAATGCTTTAACCAGCAAGATCTGGGATAAACTTACTTAATATAAGCTAAAAAGCTATTTTGAAAGGCGAGTCATGATGCCTCCATGGATTCACCTATATAAGCCGCAGCTAACGTTGCAAAAATAAAGAGCTTGATACCACTTGTACTAACCCATACACATGACATGTATAGGAACTACTTAAGGACTAAGAAACCAGAACGACAACTACTAATTTCATCCGCCAATTAATGCCGAAACAGTCGAACCTAAGAGATAAGGGGTTGTGAAAATCTTCTATGATTAATTGTACAAGTTTGGAGTTGTTGAATGAGTTCCCACATAACCAATCCTTTTTTTGCTACGACCGCAATAAAATACTGCGACTGCTGAGTAAAGGCTAAAAGCAACAGTAGTATTCAATCATTCGTGATGCGCACGCTTACCCCCTGAGGTACTGTATATTTTCCAAGGTAAAGCGCCGGACCAGTTAGAAACAAAATAAATAGAACATAGTTTCCAATAAGAACTCCACACCCATATCTTCTCCATCTGGTTTTGCTCATTCTCGAATAAATCAAGGACAATTCGAAGAAATTCCTGACCCGCCGGTCGAATGGTTTTGGTGGATTTCCGACCAGCTAGATCACCGAAACCGTAATGATGCAATTACTACCAAGAGGGATAAGTACTTGGCATGGCTTGTAAACCTCCTATTTGCCAATAGAATGTTGGACTATCTTCTACACCCGATATAGCGTTAACCCCTTGTCGTGTTTAAATGGACCATGGTATACATTCATATGGTCCTCTAACAAAAATTGAACATTCAAAAAAGAACGTAATTTTGATGCAACCATCGTCTTTCTCAACTCACAACTTGATCACTAATTGATTCATCACTCGTATATTTACAGAGATATCCGAATTTAACATGGATCCCAAGAAATCCCCTAACATCATAACATATGATCCATATGCCACATTGTCCATTTTGTTTTTTCTTTTTTAATTCAATATAGTAACGATCCATAATCTATAAAATCCCAAACTAATTACTAATTTTCTTACATCATAATCAACGATTTCTTATATAGCTACAACGCCCTCACAATGGCTGATACTATTTTTTTAAGAACCAATCGATTGAATCTATAGCGTCATCATTGGCTGGGATATCGAAATATCTTCGAGATCGCGTGGTCACAATTTGATCGATTAAACAATCGTCGGACCTCTAAATTTATCACATTCTCGAAGAAGCCATATATTCTGCTTGCTGAGCAACGATGATCACTATAGCAACCGTCTATATTTGATACCGCCGAGATATGTTTGCAAGCAGATGATTTTCTCTCACATTGGCGGCATCTTTTGGGAACCGGTTTAGTTTGTCCCCCCTTTTGTTCTGCTCTTAAAATCCCGGACCTTTTGAAGTCCTCGTTTCCGTAGTAGACCAAGCGTTAACATACCACCGGGGAGCCTTTTTTATTAACATATGACCCCGGCCCTTATTTGCGCTGATGCTACCGATCCGCTGCTTTTATTTTTGGTACCAACATTAATAGTTTTTCCCCTACTTGCTGCAATCACAAACTAATCACAGGCTTCTGCTAAAACGAGCCGTTCTAGTGAGATTTTATATGACTACCTTTACGCTTTGCAGAGATGTAAGGCCATTCTAGGATTCCATGTCTCTAGTACATGACCAAACTGAACTCGGCCTCCATCACTCTTCCAAGTGCTGTCAAGATCGTCTTGTCATTTTTTTCACCCACACTTCCTTTTTGTTTTTTCTTTTTTTTTTTTAACTTTTAACACGAAGACGGGTGCTTTGGAAATATTGTTCCGATGGAACCTTCTACCGGGAATTAACCGTTGATACATGGTACAACCCATGGATGTCCTTTTAATTACTTATTTTTTTATTTTTACCAAAGCATACTCGGACGATGTAGTTAAAGCAGATATTAAAAGTGACAGATATTTAAAGTAAAGAATCTGCTCTTAGGAATCATGACATCGCTTAAACGATGTTCTGATGTCTCATGGAATGGGACGTAATAACAATAATTCTCTATGTGTAACAAGATATCTCTCATTCCAATCGAATAGATTCTTTCTTTTGACTTTTCACATAACTGCTCTGTCTTGCCTTGAACGGTGCACTAATTCTTTGAATCCGTACCAACAGGTATCATCCCCCGACCGTTCTCTTTTCAGGCTTTCACCATCAATACGACCCAGTATGCACTTTTGCTAACATCGGCGGTTTTCTGAAACTTGCTTCGGATATGAACTTTGAGTATTCAAGATGCCCTCGTTATTCCAATAGATTGCCCGATAAGATTCGCTTCGTCCAAACACGCCCCGCTCGTTCCGCTCCCCCGCACATCGATTAATTCCCCAGGTGAAAAACATTAGACATTCCATCTTCTGAAACCCCCCTTTGATGTTACTTGACGTCCAATAATCTCTATTGTCTATTATGGCTCTGTACACCCTGGGACGATAAACTTTTGGATTTTTTAACCAAAGAGCTACGACCTTGAACTATGGTAGCTCGGCTTGAATCAATAAGCCCAGGGATTCCAAGAATTTTGGGTATACCTTCGTTACAACCTTCAACTCTCCCTTTGTGAGGTTCATCGTATTGAATCATAGAACGTCCTTCTAAGATTTTCCATTTTGAAGACCTTGCGTTCTGTCCCGATCTCGATTTTTCATCAGATAAATGTAACTACTGTATCTCCCTCGTACAGATTTCTCCATAATGTCCATGAAACATAGCTCCTGGGGTGGCAAATAGGGCTTAGCCGATCGAAATAACTAAGGATCCAACATGAACAATTATGATCTGACCAGATTTTTCTACGTGTGGTCGTAGTTCGAATAACATACATTTTCACAAAAATTGTCCCATACTATTTTTGTAGATGTCCCTTCCCATATCGTGATGGAGAAATGGCCAAGTCAAGGGAATGGATTCAAAATGATGTTACTGCTTTACGGGATTAAAATCCTCCCTAGTTTCAATCTATTACAAGTATTAGTACTTGACCGTACTTGAGAACGTCTGTTGAAATTGTCAGTAGCAAATATTTTTCTTTAACAAGATCCTGCATTATAAGTGATAAAGGGTAGATGACTAGAAATTTGCTATTTTAGGTACATAGTGCCTAAGGACCCAGCAAATCCTTAATGGGATTAGGGATCCGACTTCTTTTGTCATCTTGGGTTAGATTTTTGACCATTGAATGGTCCAATTATGAAACATTGATTGATGACAAAATTACAAAGATTGGGCATTCCCTATAGTCGATTTCCATGTAACCAATAGTACCTTGATGTTGGGGATAAGGATTGAATCCTGGCCCTTGTAAAAAAAAAGTATTGATATTTTGCTATCTAATCCATATCGAACAATCCTGAACTTGCCTATCATTCTTTTTCCGGTATAACGAAATAGTGGACTTGACTAACTCATTCTTATGAAATCGCGAATCAATCATTTGTTCTTACCTAACAAGTAAGCGTGAACCTCTTTCCGGATAACTTTTTGCTCTTGATCCCAATTCCATACTAAAGCAAGTCCGAACTAATTGAATCTGTGTGCGCAAATTCCTCGCATTGACTGCCATTTCCTGAAGTATATACTTGACAACCTAAGTTGGACATTATCCTTTTTCCCGCAGGGAGATCTTGAGGACAAAGTGTTGCTACATTTAGGCCCTCCCGCTATTTCATTCATGGGACTACGGGTCGAACCAAACAAAATACTCTGCTGGTAGTCGTGAAAAACATCCGTTGACATAGATCCAATTTTTTCCATTTTTTTGATTCTTAGAAGGTTTTTTTCTGTTGTCCGGTGGAATCAAAAGACCGCTGTCTGGATATCTTCATCTGCCTCTCAGGAAAAATCAATTCTCCGGACACTTTTAGTTCACTATTTTTTTTTTGTCTCTCCACCGGACTATCTCGCCTACTCGACTCTGTATTTAAAGCGAGTTGTGTCTCTCTCCATGATACTCTTGTTCCGGACCCTTACGACGAGATCCGGTAAGATATCACTTCTTCGAGAATGGAAAAAAAACCGTCTACTTTGTTTGGTATTCGACTAAATTCTTTTGGTCCTCGGATACGCACTCAATCCTCTTTTTTTTGATTGAATTGACCTTCTATCGGGTCCACCTATTTAGTAATTTCCGAGTGCTTCTTATGTACGGGCCTCAAAATTAAGCAGAATACATTTCTACGTAAAATCCCTGTTTTGGTATTTCGATCGAATACCAAACAGGTTATTAGGTCTGCTCCCTCGTTCTGATTGTATTGTAATTGCGATGATGATCTATTTTCTTCCCGCTGTTTTCGCCAAGAAATAAGACTCCCTTGGGTCTAATATAAGGATATAATTCCAAGGACTTAGACATCGTTTGATCAGGTCTTATTGAATATCAATAATTTTCTTATCTTTTTACAGAAGTACCAACAATTTATGTCTTATTCGACCCTTAGTCATTGAAGGTCGAGATGAGCTTTCTTCGACAGAAAAAGATAAACATTCAGTTGATCTTGATCCTTGTGGATCGCAAAAGACACTATACACGCTCTGCCGGACCTCCCGCTATATCGCTAATGACTCGTTTTTTTGGATAATAGATGACATTACCATACTGTCTTTCAGGTGCATGGTGGAACATCGGTCACTCCAGTGCATTTCTCCCTCTGATTCAGATAAATTTTTTCGTCCTCTCTTAAATGAAAGGGACGTTCCAGCCGAATCTCAGTCAATCACTTTTCTCTGATTCTACATATTGATTGTTTGCTAAAATAAAACGTTTGGTGGCAATATTTACATTAGGTAGAATATCCCGACTCTCATAGTTACATACAGTCTAGAAACATAGAAAGCAGGAGCCCATGACGGTTACGTGTGGATTAACAAAATCCTCATTGAATTTTATTTTTTCCATTTAAAGGCTCGTACCTCTCGCGTACCGCCTTTGAATACTCCCCCGGTAGAAAAGGTCTTAATGTTAGTTGAGTTCTGGTTGTCCCCCATGGAATTGACCCTCAATATACCTACACTTCTCCCAATCGCCAGTTCGCCAGAGTAGGACTCCGACCATCCATAATTGGCAGATCCAAGATGTCTCCTGCAAGTAAAAGGGGGTTCGAATATATATGGTTGTGCTCGAAGGTTATGAAGGATTGAACAATCGCCATCCATATCTTGCTTCGAGTGGCAGGCATCGTACACCGCTATATATATCGTCTGCTATCCACCATTAGTGTTTGGACAAAATTTTTTCCGTCATCCCATTCGGGACTCACAGGAATACTCGGATGTGCCACAATCTGTTCTACACAAGATAGGTTGAACTACTTCAACAGTCTCGTTGAGGTATCCAGCCTCTTATGTTCGTACAGCGTATCTACAACTCTTTGCGGGCTCCATAACAGAAATTATATATTCTGCAACGAAGTCCCCTGCACGTAAATGCTTTGATGGTTAATCAATCATTTGTCCTTGGGGATCCGACTTCATCCTCTCATACTCTATTGTGTATCTGAGATTCCTTTCCTCAGCTCCCGAAAAGGACCGTAGATATACTGTGATTTAGATGATCAGTCATCCGAAAATTGGATTCATTTCTGTCTCAAAATATCCTGAGCATACCATCTCATGGATGACGTAATTTTTTCTACCGCGGGTACATCCCTAATGATGGTGTTTTCCAAAATAAAACTTTGTTGTTCAGCGTCTTGGACTACACCCCCCTATAAGGATGTTAAAAGATCATCAATTCCTAATGAATACGATGTCAGTGGCTTTATTGGAAACCCACCTCTTGTTCTTGCTCCAAATTGTGTGGATAGCCATTCCGAAATGATCTATTAACTTCTAATAATCGTTTCATACGTTCACATTATCACTTATGTGGAGACCCGATCGGCCCGTTCTGCCATAAGTACAGTACCTCTTATATTTATCTGCTAAGTAGGATTCGACAATGGACCTGAGTTCTGAGTCGACAAACTTCCTTTCCTCATCTCCATCTTTGATTTCACGCAGAAAGTACGAAATTGAACCAGTGAAATTGGGGAGACCCACATTCCCATTGCAACGAACATCGCCTAATCTGATTTCTTAGTTTGATACGTATGAGTAGGCTCGCACAACCCTGTCTGGCTTCGTCTATTTCGCGTAAAAGAAGTAGGACCCGAAGTATTCCGAATGTATATACAACGGATTTTCCGTTGGTACAACTTCTTCTATTAGATAGTGCCCATAAATTCTCATGAATAGTACCCAAAGATTCAATATTGAACGTCGTGGAACTTCCTCTTGAGCCATGACCCGTGCTAGTCGCCATCGGAAGCCACCAAGGACTATTCTCAACTACTTCGTTTCTGTTTGATAAGCTCAAAGTGCATATAGGAACTAGAAAAAATAGGGTTCTTTCTTTTCGTAACCTAGAGTCCTTTTTTTTATATTGTCAACCTTTTATTTTGGTATTTCCGCAACTCTATCTATTGATTTATACCTATGTGCACAATACCTCGACGCTTCCCGAGCGTTAATAAATATGATTCGATAACTATCTTTGAGTTTGGTACGGAAATCGGATCCCCATATCTGGAACAAGAGATTCATAGGATAAAACTAAGTAAAACGACCTCCTCTTGAGCTTCCAAAGATTAAAGGTACATGACAGCCATTGATCCCATCAAAGTCTGCTTGAAGCCCTTACAAAACTATGGATGTACAATCGCGCGTCCCCTCCCTACAAAGGGTTTGAAGCCTGTATTCTATCGTGCAGGGTGGGTGCTCTATTCAATAATACGGATGCCCCCGCATACTTCTTGAATATTTCCATACAATTGGGTTCTTTTTTCCCCGATTTTACGTTTAGCAATTCTATGTAGCAGCAACATGTTGTCTGTTAGAACCACGAATTACAAATGTTTGGAAAGCTCCTATTGCTATTTTCGAGGTAACCACACTTATGTAGTGAAAGCGAAGACCCCGACATGAACGGACAGTCCCTAATAATCACACTTTTACCAAGCAGAAGTCCTCCGAAATCTTCCCTCTTTGCCTTCTTTACATTCTGAAAATGACTTGTAAACTTTATTATGACCAGCCCTCATTGGTTGTCCCGGATCCCATTGATCAAGAAGTGTATCCACGGCCTCTTTACCCATATTCTCCTGACACATTACGATTCCCCTGAGCGTAGATCTACTTGTTGCTAATAGATCGGTAAGAGTATTTTCCAGATGATAAACCTCGTCTGAGAGTGTTCTTAATATCCGAACTCACCATAGTTTACCCCCAGCTACTGCAGGATTGGGCCTCAACTCGGATGAGACTGGTAATTAAGCACAAAACCTCCGTCTGGTTCTACATTTGTTCGAATAATGTTTAGCTATCCTGCTTCTAACCAAAAATCCTTTCTCTCTAATTTTTCTATCTTCTTCCTTCATTTCCATGGCCCCTCCCCTAATCCCTCCTTCTACTAATGAATTACCTTATAATCGCAAATCTGAATCGGCTACTTGTTCTCTGATAGCACCTGCTCCGGTAGAGATTGCTCGATTCGAATGGCCTCGAACCTTGGGTAGTAAAAAAAAAGTGGGTATTGCTGATTTCCGAGATGGCTTTCATATTCGAATCAACCGCGTACAATCGTAAGAAATAGGTTTTTCCGCTATGGGCCTAGCAAAAGAAAATCGTATAGGTTCCTGTAGTTGGCCTCCCCTTTTAAAATCGACGTTAGGTTTCCCTTTCATCCGCCTCAATAATTTACCTCAAAAGGGGATTCTTCTTATTTTTAAAAGTTGTTCGAAAAACCCTACAAACAAGAACTACTCCGTACTAGTTCCCACTAATGACCACCGAGTCATTCTTCTTTTTTACTTTAATTTTTCCGAATTAGTATTACAAAATAAAAATGAGGATTTTTGAGTATCTATCTTCCCGTCAAATGTGAATCCCCTTAAAAGAATACTGTGGCCCGTTTTACAAAAGGGGATTTACTTGTCTTATATCGTCTATTCGATCCTTTAGGTCCCTACTCACCTCTATGGTCTACCCCATGTGCCTTGAGCATATATGCGATAGATAGGCTTCTGACCATGCTAACTTCTTGCTTAACAGAATCTCTCTATAAGAAATGGAATAGATATCCACAAAAAAGGTGTTTTTTTCACGAGCGTATAACTAGCCTCCTATTTATCCGGAATCGACCCTGGATCAATTCCCTTTCATTTGAAGTATTGATACACCTATAATCTAGTTTCGTGTCTTTTTACTTCTCCCAACACATTCAAGCCGGGGGCACCCCAATCGGATTGAATGGGATGACAGTTTCTCAGTCCGAATCTGTAAACGATATTTTGATCAAATCACACATCGCAGTAGACTAGGCCTTACTATTCCTTAGGTGTTTATCTAAAAAGATTCCGATATAACTAGGAAGAAGTTCAAATACCCCCACATGAGTCACTGACATGCGTTTGATGTATCCCTTTGATATCTTCGTATCCTGAGCAATCAACAATCCACCCCGCATTGTTCACAAAAATTTCGAGGTCTTCTTTTCAGCTCCATCACTCGTAATTTTCACATCACAACTTCCACTTGATTATGCCGCAGAGATTCTTCACAAAACATCCATCTTTTTCTGGTTTTATTGGTCTTATAATGACACGTATAGGCTTTGTCACCTCTCCAACTAGCTCTCCTTAGGTAACATTTTGTTGGCCCAACCTTATTTGTTGAGAGAACTAGTCAATTCCGAGTTGTTGCTGTTTATCACGGTCAATCATAGATATAAATTCTTATCATTTCAGATCAACTTCCTGCCTAGTTCTGGAAGTTCATTCTCTCAATACACGATGCTCATGATCCGTTCTAGAGCTAAAGATCGTAGTTCTCGGAACGAGCATCGAAAGATTCCTGGAGCATCGTCGGCGTTAGATACTCTTCCTCCAGGATCGTAGCACCAAGTACTTCTTGACGTATCTCTAATATGATCAGAGTTATAAGATAAGCATCTCTTGTAAAAATGCCAACACCAAATCCCTCTAGAGCCCAAACTTCCATTCCCCTACTCGTTGTCCCCCTGCTTCGCCCTTCTCCCCCCCTCTAGGGTTTTTTGTAACAAGTGCGTAATGTCCACTAGAACGCCATGGAATTTTATCATCAACTTGATGATTAATTTTAAATATGGACTTTCTATTAGAACCGGTGTTTCAAAGGATCCTGTTCTTCTCATCAATAGTCTGCTTTTTTCCGGAATTCGGGTTCAATACCCATGGAATTTTTTTGTTTGCTTACTGGCGTCATATATTCGGAAAACCCTAGTTTCTCTCAGCCTCCTTGCTCATATCTCTCATCACAGGTCTATTCTATAATTCTCTTTCGCAGATCCCCCGCTAACCCGAGCGGGCATTCAATATCGGTCCCACATTCATCGTGATGGTACTCCCTAATGGGTTTGAAGACCAGTATCACAGGGTTCCTCTTGCAAATAGGGCACTATCTTGTCTAATACAAAATTTTTAATGACCCTTATTCCTGTCTGCCAGCTACTTTATCACCTACTTGATTTCACGTTTCCGTCAATCGATACACGAATCATTGCCGATTATAACAGGAACCCCCGTTTTTCCGGATCTCGCACATCATCGCGACCCTTCCGCCTATAGGTGTTTAGCGAATTTCTTTTGCGTGGATACCTGAATTCCAGTATGGGCTCGTAAATCTATCCTCTGGAGCATACGACGAGCGACGGTGCTGTCTTAGTGTAATTTCCTACTAACATATCACCTGTTTCTACCCAATTCCCGCATCACAACTCCATTTCTGTCTCTTGGGAGTAAATGAGGCCTCTAGAGTGGGTTATTTCCTTAGTGATTCTTTCCGGTCCTGGGCTTGTCACATGAGTTCTTATTTTCATATTTCCGGATGTAAAAAGTAAATACTTCCGATACCAGACGTTCGCAATTAGTACTGCGTCTTCAGAATTGTACCTTCCCATGGCTATCGCTCTATCGGTTTTCCTAAAGCAGTTCCCCCCAACTGTAGCCGCACCGCCGCTAAATTTGTCCCTTTTTAATGCATTTCCCGCGAACCTGAGTGGGTGGGGGGAGGGCATACCAAGTATTTTGTTGGAACGATTGAGAGATACAATGGATACTTTACTTCTAGTAGTGTCCCCCATTACTATGATAAAAATGCATCTGTGAGTCAGTATAACTGATCTATTCCCTCGTTGTTCGTCTATAGCGGAAACCCCGCGAATCTAGAGCCGTTTGGCGTTCCCATCCATTCCACCACTGCACCGCTCGGACTGAGAACCGCGGAAAGCTCTTGGCCCTTGGGGGCCTTTGGCCTAATTTTATAACGCATTAATCCGATCTCATCATATGTCTTCAAAGGAATGATAAGCCCAATCGAAAATATGGAAGGGAAAAATACTAATTCTAAGATAATGCTGTTCCCATGATAGTCGGAACTCTTGCGGTACGGGCTTGAACAACGTTCTTCCTGAATACCCCGATTCCGGCCAGAATTCGCTATCTACCATATAATATTCACGCTCTATTTGGTATAAAAACGTCTTTGCCTCGTTTGTATTCTCAATATTTCATAAAATGGACTCTCTATATCCCCATGACCATCCTCACATGAATGGCTAGGATCCAAAGTAATCCAACTTGTTCCTCGGACGTTTCCATTGGACAAATACGGACTCCATCGTGGCTAGGATGAATATCTCGGATCGAAAACTAGCAGTTCGCCCGTCATCCGCCAGACCCAAATAACCATTTTTTCGCCCATGACGATTTGTGTCAAGGTGGATAGTTTCGATCACAAACTTGAGATTAAAGGATGTAGGCCAAAACAACGATTCATAAGTGTTGTTAATGAAGTTTGCGTGACCAAATTTTGAGGCGTCCGGTATCACATTTTCCGCATTGCTCCGCATCTAGTTCCTCGACCGCGATTTCGGTCTAAACGAAAGAGCAGTCCGAACTGGATCCTGTAACAGATCCGCTATAGAACTACGCCAGTTTTTATTTTTCACGTGATTCATATCGTCAAGTGTACCCTTCCCCATTTAATTCCGATCAATGATCCGCAGCAGCCAATACCTCTCCGGGGAATAAAAGGATTGTTCTGAGTATATCCAGATTCAGTCTCACGGTTTCATAGTTCGTCGAACAATCCTTCCTAATTCACTCTTTGTTGAAAAAATTTCTTTTGTACTTCTTTACATAAAGACTCAGAAACACCGATCCCCTCCTACACGCATTGTTGATAAAAATTCCACAATAGCATTTCTTTTGCCCAATCTTTTTTTCCTCCTTATCTGTCGGGAAGACCGAAATTTCAGGACAAACATTATCTGAATTTCATCTTAGTTCGAACCCATAGCTGATGATGAATTAGACAGATATTTTTTGTTTCCTACCTTACACGGCCCATATCCTGCTTTTCTAGCAATTCGAATTCCGATCTTCCTCCCAATCTGATAATATTGGGCTGATAGCCAGAAATTCCGTTCTGTTCCAATTCTGAACTGTCGTACATACCCGGACCTTGCAATATTTGATTGATCACAATTCTGTATATTTCCATTTACTATAGGTCCCGGATTCATTAGGGCATGTTTCCAATAAAAACGGTTTTGTTCTTGCATATCTCTACAGGTTTTCCAAAATTAATCCCTCGTACATTAGAAGTTCAGAAGAATTGTCGTTGTATGTCATACACACCTCTCTTTCGTTTTCAATGGTCTACCATTGATCTTTCCACAATAATTTTAAATTCAATTTCTTGATCTGTATCGTCAATTTTTGGAACTTATGAATTCTTCCCGTCCACGCCCTCATTAATGAACCTACAAAATCCCTCAAATTGGATCTGCACTAAATCCAGGTATTGTGGACCATTCCTCCTTGTCCATCATTCCGGAGATCTAAGCTTAGTTGCTTTTTATTGAAAAAACCCTCCCATTATTAGCTCACTATTTATCGACCATACGATCGATCTAGCATGATGGAATGTCTAACTTCTTGTTTACTGAATCCGTGAAAGTTTGAGCCAACTCCTATATTATTTCATACTGTATGACGGAAAATGAGACAGAGAAGAAGAGCTTTTCGACGCAAGTTCGAATTGCGACTAGGGTACAAATGGAATGGATTGATAAAGCATTCCCGGAAAAATTCTGTCACTTACACTTATGGAGTCCTTATATAGAAATAAAAATTCATTCATTCTACCATTATTATGATCATTTCTACTATTATATGATATAACGATACCTATTATTGATATATAACGATCATATTGATGGGTACCAAAAAATAATGGATTCAGGATGAAATTTATCTCTATGAATGAATAAAGAAAGACAGGAACTAAGAGTTTCCCTTTTAGCTACTTAGTTTATTTGAGTTTCTTTCATGTTCAAAAAATTTCGAATTATTTTTTTGCTAGTAATATATAGAAATATGATTGAATTGCGTAATAGGATCATATTTATTAAGTTCATGCCAATATAGCTTCATCTACCTGTCCGCATATCACATCGTTTATCTAATTTTCACTTGTGGCACAGAAGTCATGTCGCACTATAATCATAATTCCTATTAATTTTCTATTGCATATGAAAATTAAAAAAGAAGGCATGACGATTCCTCTTAGGGATCTGGATATGTTAACCTAAGAGCGGTATCTGTTGTAACATTTCTGTTTTGAGGGTTACATATCCACAGAGATATTGTTTATAATTTTTATATGTTATAATTGAAATTGAAAAATTGATTATTGAAAATATTGATACTGATTAGTCATGAACTCAATTTGATTTTGTTATGCATTAGGAAACTCAACAATTTGAGATACAATTGAAGACCTTTCACGAATTCAAAACAACAAAACAAAGTTAATGGTTCCAATTGGCCCGTAATTTTTGTAAGTCTTTGCCAAAATCTATTTGTTATCTTATTTGGATCGATTTGTTTTGGCGACCATGCAAGTGGTAAGGCGGGGGACTGCACACCTTTATCCCCATTCAAATCTGGTGGTCGCCGTGAGCACAAAAAACTTGGGATGTCTTATTCTGCTGATTTACTCGACGAATTCTGTCCCCGGAGAAGGAAGGCAAAAAGGATAAGCCTATCGAACTTTATTTTTGAGATCTGTAGTTCTATAACGAAAGTCAATTTTTTTTGTAAAGAAAGTCAATTTTTTCTCAAAATCCGGGCTTTGGGGGTGCCCAAACCGGTACAAATAGGGGATTGTACGCCTTACTATTAATATGAATTATGATTTTAATAATGATTATGATGGGGTTCGGACAGTTATTTGATAAGTAGAATACATAAAAGTAAAATAATAAAGAGTGATCAAGAGACTACCCAAAGTAGGAAAGTAATGTCTGGGATGCAAAGACGAAGTACAGGTCGGAAATCTTGTATCCCAAGGTCCCCCGAAAAAAAAGGGGGGACCCGCCATTTTGCTACAGATGAAAGAGAGTGTCGAAAGACGATCAAGAATTCCGAATGATCTTACACGACCAACCGTTGTGTCTACTGACATCTGTCTGGAATTCGATTGGATGCGATGGGAATCAATTAAGAATTGAACGGACTGCAGATACGTTTATCCAACTCACGAGAGTCTCTGAGTACTCAACATTCATCAGATATTGGGTCGGCTCTTATTGAGTAAAAGTCAAAAGTAAAGTTAAGAAACAAACAAAATTTCTTTGCCCGGTAGATAGGGATTACGAAAAAAAGAAAGAATGATGTAATACTGTTGAGGGTGTCTCCCCCATTCTTGCACAAAAAAACATAAGCTTAGATCAATAGGAAAATAGGTATCTGATAGATAGTTTATCTATCTTGATGGTATATTTTGATAGTCTTTTTGCTTATGAAAAGGTCCCAAACATCTGGTCTTTAGTACTCCTACATGTTCCATTGGGATAAAGGAGTAGCCTTTGCTAGTCATTTTCGAGAAAAGGTTGGTATTGATATTGCTTAATGCTTCCCGATTCTGACCAAATCGTAGAAATCTTGTTACGGTCGATTCAGTGGATGGGTCATCAATAGCCTTAAGTTAAGTCAGAAGTCCATTTTGACTCTGTGCCAGTGAGCCACTATGATTGAGCAATAAGGAATAATTCCTTCATAAGATAGAGACATAATTTATATGTATAATAGTAGTCTCGCTTTGCTGCGTCCCGAGAGAAGAAGAGATTTTCGAAAAGTGGGTTTTTATGAATCCATAACGAATCCAAACTTATTTAAAAACGTTCCCGCCTATTCATATTTTCCTTGAAAGGGCCGCTCAACCTACAGACCTGTTTATGAATATTTTTAAGTAGGCAGAATTTTTTAAAGCAAAAACTTCAGTAATTAAAGAAAAAACAACAAAATTACTAAAAAGGGGGAGATGAATTATATAAAAATCTATCTTTGTATAATTTTTTACTTACAATTTTTTACCTAAAATTTTCCCTTTTCTTTTCGGGCTCTATTCCATCTTAAATTTACTTTTTTCTTGTTATAGGAATCCACCAACAAACAAGGGATTAATC
>PYDT01001174.1:0-24985 GCA_004837865.1 Musa balbisiana
CGATCTATTTTCTTTATTTCTCCATGATCGTAGGGCTTGTTTACAATAGCGACAAAATTTCTCATTCTAATCGACCATGCGATTGGGTCGATTCGTTGGAGTAATATATCCTAAAATACCTGCGATTCCTTTATTGACATCATTTCGGGCAAAAAAAAAAAAAAAAAAAAAGAAAAAAAGAAAAAAAAAAAAAAAAAAAAAAAAAAAAAAAAAAAAAAAAAAAAAAAAAAAAGAAAAAAAAAAAAAAAAAAAAAAAAAAAAAAAAAAAAAACACTGTACATCCAAAATAACTATGACTCTGACATCTTTACCCCTTGGCCATGAACCTCCTTTGAATTTTGGATCGGCTTAACTCATTCTTGTCGATCCGAGCTGAAGAAGAAGAAAAGAACAAAAAAAATGATAAAGTTACTAACTAGAAATGGAATTTCCAATATTCGTTGCATTATCATTTCATATATAATGATAATTAATGATATTGAATATTATATTAATGGATAACAATTTTAATAGAATAGGGGTTGTCTCAAGTAATAGAATCAGAAAGTATATTTTAAGGAGTAATACTTACTAATACCATTCTTTCTAACTCTCAATGGTTCCTATCCTAAATCCAATATTTTTATTAATTTTTATTTATTTATTATTACTTAAATATCTTCTTTCCTATCTTGATTCGGGAACTCGCCGTAGACTGACCACATTTTCATTTCTGTTCTCCAAACGTTCGATCTTCGATCTTACCACCTTTTGCTGCGGTTCATACACTTTTTTTCTTTTTCCTTCCTATCCTAAAGAACCTGAAAAATAGGGGCGAATTAGACATTTAGTCACGTGGAATTGTATCTCTAATTTATTCATTTCTTCGCATTCAATCAATACTATAATTAAAAAAAGGGAATGACAAGCATCCGGAATACCATTAATTTCCTATCATAGGGGCCTTCTAAGACCCAAACCATAGAGTACTTAGCACAGGTTGGCCACGGATAGATATGTTTTTATATCTCGCATTGAAATCCTCCTCTATTATAGTGGTAAGACATATATGTCTATGCTGTATTCAAGATCATGTG
The DNA here is from genome assembly GCA_004837865.1 of Musa balbisiana. Classification (NCBI taxonomy): domain Eukaryota; kingdom Viridiplantae; phylum Streptophyta; class Magnoliopsida; order Zingiberales; family Musaceae; genus Musa; species Musa balbisiana. Next base: position 1,077 of record PYDT01001174.1, read on the forward strand.
TATTTTTTTACACAGAACTTCCTAACTAAAAGGATTTCCTAACTAAAATAGAATGTACAATGAAGCAATAGATGTTTTTTCTTTTTTTGTAAAAGACAAAAAATCTAATCCCTTGTTCTTTGTGGGGGGGAAGCATTACTGATAAACTTATTAACTTTTTTACGTTGGGGTCAGATGTATATAATTCTTTTATTATATGAAACCAAAAAACCAAAAAGAAGATGAAAGAAAATTGTATATATATGTGAGGAAAAAATGACGATATGGACAACAATGACCGTGATTTTGTACAATTAAAACTGTACACAATTTTGAAAAGTTATGTATCGCCGCTGGTAGCGCGTTTGTTTTTGGGTACAAAGTCACTGTTCAAATCCTGTCGCCCTACCTCTTACTTATCTCCCATGGGCATACGAGGGATTCCTGAGATCGATTAAAATGGGACATAATCTTATGGTCTTGCATACTATATTATGCACCTATTGGGGGTAGTAAAATTACTTTTCTTTACAGTACAGTCGTATCTCTGTCTAAGATAAGAAAGCGCTCTTATTTTCAGTCGTAGAACGGCGGGTCTCCAAAACCCGATGTCGGTAGGTTCAAATCCTACAGAGCGTGATTCGTTATTGATGTCGAATCACAATAAATAATTTGTCACAAACAAAAAGTTGAATTGTACTTGAAAACTTGAATTTGACCTCCTTCCTGCAGGAGGTCATCAAAAAATAAGAAATTTACTAATCAAGGTCCAACTGATCACCACGTCTAATTTAAATATGCGGTTACGAATACTCCTGCAAAGTTGGATTAGACCTAAGACGATTCCAATAGAAAACTTCAATCATTCGTGTGTTTAAGGATAAAAAGAAAGGTAAGATCTCTCCCTAACTATTAATCTAAATATCCCGTGAAGTCTCATGACCAAAATTGTCCCTTGATGTGAGCAAGAACCTAGAATACCCGGAATCTCAGAGAAATATTCGTTTTATCAATTTTTCATTCAATTCATTTCAAATAAGTCGTATCTTGTTCAACCAAATGATTAGCTGAGGTTATAGTTAAAGCAGCCAGTAGAAAACCGAAATAACTAGTTATAGTAAGCTGAAAGAGCTATTAGATATGTTTCTTTTGCTACATATGTTGATAAAACACTTACCTAAGTTTTCATTTTTACAAAATCCACTGTCAAGAAAAAATCAATTGACCGAATTAGTTTATTCCATTGAAAATTCTGGATCCATCGTCCATTATATCTAAGACTAACTAGATTGTACAATAGGTAGAAAAATTCGATTCATCTGCTGTGCCATTGTCGATCCGATGATCGAATCAACAGATCATTGTGGACTTTGTGATTGAATAAATTAATCGTAAAAAAGTAGTAAATATAAAGTTAAGTAACAGTAATCGTAATAAGAACTGTGCCGTGTAACGTCATTCAAACTTAAATTACTTATCGACTTTATACTTACATATTAAAATTTAATATTAAATAAATTAAACGTAAAATAAATATAAGTAATTTAAGTATGTTGGAATACCAAACTTGGAAATTGGACAATTTCATTTTACATCATGTCCTTTCCTATTTCAATAGGATCTATCTTTTTTGAACTAACGGCCTGATACGATGTACCTTTTATGTATTTTAACTCATTGGCTCATTACAGTAATAGTTTGCTTATTGCCCATAACTAATATTTCGAAGAAAAGAAAAGGGGTCCCACGATCTATCGAGAAAAATAAAACCTTTACTTTATTTTTAATTTTTATATTTTCTATGTCTTTTTTTTCAGGTCAACTCGATTCAAAGACGAACACTTCATTATCCTTGTTAGATGCTTTCTGGTGCTTTCCTATCATGGAGTTCCAATCTTCTAGTTTGGTCAATGAAAGAACCTTTGTTTTGGATCTAATACAGAACGTTTCATCACGAATATGGATTGTTCCAACTGGGTTCTGTTTCGTTCACTCAATAGTACTATTCTGTTCTTTCAATAAATTAGTATATACTATTGTATTTTGTATTACGATATTTATTGTATTATACGACCAACCATTACTTGAATAAATTTTTGAACAAAAAACTTTTAACCCCAAAATGGGTTGTTAAGATTTCGTCATACATATAATTGATTGTGTGAATCTTATAATATTGTTCCATAAGTGAATATTCTAAAGCTTCATAAATTATTAGAAACCATCGATCAAGCTTTTCCAAGATCTTCTTTCTATTACGATCCAAGATGGAAATCTTATAAGGAATTTGAGTAATTTTCTTTGAATATTGATAACCTAGAGTTATGCATCGACAAGACAAAAAAAAGAAGAAAAGAATTAATGTAGTCATTTCGGGTACCGACGAGACTGCGTTGTCTGTGCCAAGGAATGCGAGCTATTACTTAATTCGTTAACGTGAATACACCTTTGGTACAAAATTGACGATCTCCCAAGATCCATATCAGTAGTTTTTACACCACCCCATTTACTGATCCCATTTTCAAGGAATCGATTCCCTTTGTTTTGAATGTACACAATTTGGAGCTCAGAATGTCTGGAAGCACGGAGACGTTCTTTTGCTGATATTATTACCAGTATTCGATACTGTTCATTCTAGCATTACATACCTTCCTATTCATTGCGGTTGGGTGTTTTTCGTCAGGACGGTTTAGCTCGACGTGTTTGGAAGTCCTCGGCCAAACCGATTTCACAGAAGCCGACAGGTATTCCCATTGATAACCGGCCCGTTTTGATCCTTGGGCACAACTTGAAATGAATTTAGTAAATCCTGTTAGAGGCCCCAATTACCATAGATCGAACCTATCCAATTTTTTACCGTGCGATGGTTGGCGTTCACGGACTAGCTGTATCCTACCGTTTTCTTTTTTGGTGGTCAATATCACAATGCAGTTCTCCAACGATAACCTAATTTTAATTATAGAGCTATTACACAATCACACCCGAATGCAACAAATGTTGAATTGAATCGTACCAGTCTATACTGGGTGGTTAGTTACTAATTTTTGTACTTGCTGTTTATATTTTCCAATTATTTCTTCAATTGAAAGAAAGAAAGAGAATATAGAATTCTCTTATCCCATTCGGAAAGATACCATCCTCATAATTATCCATGACTGTTTTTGTCTCTAGCATGACCATTTGAGAAAATGTGAGCAAAGTAGGGGAATGGGCCGATACTACGACGGATTCCTCTTTGGCTGGTTGGTACTGTAACTGTATTCCTGTGATCGTTTTATAGGTGTTTTCTTTTAGAACGGTTTCATATTCTGGTTGGGGTTCTCTCTTAGTAATCGATAACCGGATTGTAGACATGAAAGAGTAAGAAAAGAACTCAACGGGACCTTATCGCTCTAATTAACAAAAGGAGGGTAAGGTCCCGTTGAGTTCTTTTCTTACTCTTTAGGAGTATGAAAGATTTTTGATCTATTCCCATAACCTATCAAATTGGCCAGCAACATAATCAAAATATTATGTCGTAGAATGAAGACAAACGGATCCTTTGCTCGATGTTTCAAACCACTCTATTCTTTTGTTTCTTAATAATGTTTTTGAAGAATTGAATCTATTGATTGATTCATAGTCTCTGTTCTTCCTTTCCTCCATAATATTAACTCCTTTGAAAACAAGAAAGAGAATCAATTGATTTTCTGAATACTACAAATTATATAGATTTCTTTCTACGCATGAGACACCTGCAAACATTTCTATAACTAACCTACTATCATTTCTATAATAAACTACTAATAGAACTTACTCTATAAAACTCTATAATATATTTGTTTGAATAATTTCTCTTGAATAATTTCTCTAATTTTAAAGTTTAAGTTAATTGAAGAAAGTTCTATTTGCTCAATCATTATTCCCTAATCCTTTCTTCTCTTTTTGTTTGTCCCAACTTCCTATAATCGTAACCAAAAGAGTTCTGGTGGAGACCCGAAAAGAAGGCTGGTAATCTTTGACGAACAGGAGAAAAAATAATTATTATTCAATATCAGACACACAAGAAAAAGTATTTTCCGCCCTTTGTCTTGTGTCGAATAGAAGACTCGTAAGACTTTAATCCCTCCTAAAAGGATTTCTTCTTTCCATTTTTTGCCATCCTTGCCTGTATTTCTCTTTCTTTGTATGTCTATTGTCTAACTAAGAATAGTATACAATCATGCTTCCAGACATCCCGCAAACCGAAAAAAAAAGTAAAACAAAGCACCAAAAGGTTCCAAGATTTTTTGATCATACATAATGTATGGATCAAAACAATTCGCGCTTTTTTACCAACTTGATGTTAAGGAATCTCTGCACCTAGAATTCATTTCGGGGGGTACAATTTTTGAACCTTTTCAAACTGTTTCTTTTAAGAACCAAAAAACATGTGCACAATAACAGATGCCAAGAAGAACAAAACCTTGCCCCGTAATGGGTCTGAAGCACTATTTCTGCATCCCCCTACCAAAGCCCTCCCACATTGGGATTGCTTTGTTAATGGTTGATCAACTTGATGGATTCCACCTCTGAAAACAGAAGTTCTGGTCCTGGAGGTATACATCCACCACTTTGATGTCCCTTCCCGATGCATCAACTATGGTTTAGTTCATATCCCCCTTTTTTCTTTACGTACTTATTCTGCTTACTATACCTGCTTAGTAATGCATTATAGACTGTATTGGTTAACTTTTTGCTACCATCAGGATAAATCTACCCCTTCCTTTCTGTTCCCACCTACGTATATGGATATTTTTAAGAAGTGAACGTCTTTCTTCGTAGCAGGGTCGGGGGCAATGCATGGGAACGCCATTTCCACTATATTTCTGACCCGGCGAACAGGAACTATCACAATACTATTTTTTTTCATGACAATAAACGCTGAAAAGACAGATTTCCTATCTTTTCTTTCCACTCATGGAAATAACGATCAGGTGGGCTACTTCGAATCCGTCGGGTAAAATGGAACAGCCCCCACATATCAAGTCCCCTTTTAACCATCGCAAGAACTTGTTTCAGTGCTTATCATAAGGTATTCTAACAACTCTGCTTCAAATTACAGTATCAGGAAGTCACGGCTTGCGGAACTCAATATCACGGGTTTATTAGCTACAGGGCATTTGCACATGACAATTCCGCCCGTTGCTTCCGCGGTTTCATACCCTGCTGCGCAAAATGGGATAGCATGAATAGATCCGAGTTATACATTATCAGGTCGATACAGAAATGGGATTCGTATTCATCTCTTCCTTTACCCAATAAAGTAATTTTTATTGCTGTCCAATCATTGATCCCGGAATTGCTACAATAAATTAGATAGTAGCTAATTCGTTCCCTAACACGATTCTTTCATTGTACGGGATATAAGGTAACTGGAAATTAGGACGAAACCTTGAACAGATAAATATAAAGAATTCATTAAAATGAAAATACTTCTTTATACACAACACGAAGAAAGATTCTGATTTGATTGATATAATAAGAATCAAATGATTCTTTATTCTTCATTGAATTAAATTAACTACAAGCGAAGAGATACCCGATTTTAAAAAAAGGAAGATCCACTATTCACAATTGTATCTAGAATACTGGAAGTGGACACAAGACCAGATATAAGTTGATCGTTAGAGCCAGCCAAAATCGTTGTAGACCGAACCGTCATTATTCCCAACCATGGTCGAGTGAAATCCGCTCCATACATCAGTACTAAAAGAATATAAAAAAGCTTTTATTGTGTCACTTAAAATTTATAGAGGATTCCTGAACCCAAGAATTAAGAATGACGAGGTTTCTTTCATTACTCAGAATAAAATAACCACTAGAATAAGCGAAACAGATTATATTTGTCCGAGAAATGCAAAGATATGGAGAGCATATCATGGTGTGCTTTGACTAATTGTATGTTTCCTTGTTTTCCTATATGAGTTTTTGTATATGCGTTTCCGTACTCCTTTTATCATTTATCGTCCAATAGGATAGTTCCCTTCTACTTCTATGATCTTTCCAGAACGTTTTTCTCAGGGTGATATGATTCAAAAAATTTTCGATTTGCCTGTATCCACCAATTAGTAACCCAGGTTTTCCAGACATTTTATTAATAGAAAGAGACCCACCAGGGCAAAATACTATAGAGCGAGATATGGGAGGGAGGCCATGCTTTCTTTTTATTTTTTTTTCATTTTTTTTTCTGTGAATTGAATTGTTAATGAACCTGCTTCATTTCGTTGACTCTTATCTGATCTGATATTTATTTGAAGCACGAGTGTATAACAAGGTATGACCATGGGTCTATTCCTTCCTATTTACTTGTGTAATATTTATTTTTTATTTAATTTAGAAGGAATATAGACATGAATAAGAGTCCTTTTTCGGATGAAAATGAAGAACAAAAGAATAAATATTTTCCCGGAATATCTCACTTGGGCAAATTTAACCATTTTCTTTTCATTTGTTCCTTTCGATGAATACTCGAAACCCACTGAAGTAACGAATCGAGTTTCGAGACGAAAACTCCCCCGGGAATCATTAATCTTTCGAAATGTTGCCCGTCTAACCAGAAAAGGGTATCATTCAATCGTGGGGCCTAAACGAATTGAATTCTGTATTACTAATACATGTTCGTATAGGTTTTCAAGTTCCTTTGCCCCCATCTTGAGAAAATATTTATTCTTCATTTTATTCTTCACTTCAGTTCGTTTTCAAATATCTTCAATTGGTACGCGCAAAAATAGGCCAATTCGCAGCTTTTTGTTCAATTCTCGTGGAGTAAACTTCTCATCGTAATCTTCACAGGGACTGTCTCCTTGGCCTCTGATTTCCATATAAAGGACCGACGAGGAGAAGACCCTCTTTAACCTCTATTCTGATTGATTGGATATCTCTCATAAAGAAGCGAAGGAAGATGCGACGATTTATTCCAGGACATCCCCAGCGAAAAAACACACTATTCCTGCCTTTTCTATCGACTCGGTCCATACCGCTACGCTCACATTCCACGAAATTGCACCACAAATACGACTAATGAATAAGCCCGCTAATCCCGGTAGCTAAGACATCACGATCCCTTGTGGAAAAAAAATTATTTGCTGAGAGGAAATCGGATCTCAAATTCCTACCACGATAACTTGAATTCCACCACTAATAATCCTAGTGACCTAAAAAAGGATCAGGCCCAGCAAAAAATGACTCGTTTTTTCGAGACGCCGTTATAAGTTCTATCCATATATGTTTCTGATCGCCAATTCCTACTATACTAATCATTGCATTCGATTGGATTGAGCGAATAACCAAATAACTTTTACTTTACCTTTCTTGATCCCGAAGTAACTTCATCAACTGCACTAGTCTGATGTGAAACCATTAGGAGTAATTGTTAGATACATTGGCCTTCTATTTAAAATATTCCACTAATCCATTTTGAACCACTAGATCCATATACGGCATTTTTATGCATATCTATATCCGCATAACAGTTCTTTTTCATTTGTGTGTTCGGATAGCCACATACATACATATTACACTAGAATACAAGATCTGTATTATCAATCAGTGTTGAAATACATTGATAGATTCGTCCATTGGGTCGAGACATCTTATTTTTTTGGACATGAAGAAATAGGAACCATGCATTGCCGTAATAACTAGCCCCACTAAATGCAACAAAATATAGGGGTAAGTTGGGTCTCGTGATCATAGAATGGTGCCTTAAATTTAATATTTCTATCTGTTTTAATATTTCTATCTATTAGAAAGATATTTCTTATGTTATAAAAAGAGTAATATCAAAGCCATTATTTATTTATAAATATAAATTCTAAGAAAATATAATAAATATTATTTATTTATAGAGGTACAAGTTAATATCAAACTGATAAATATCTGGAAGGTGAGCTAATTATATATAAGATAAATGGATTAGATAGCAACTCTAATTCTAAGATATTCTCTAAATATGTCTAAAAAAATTTATTTATAATTTATTATTATTATATTATTTATATTATATTATCCTTATGAATATATCAAAATATAAACTAAAGAATAATCAAATATAATAAAATATAAAATAAAAATTAATCCGAAAACCCTCTTTCATCAAAGTTACTACAAAGGAGAACTTATGTCACCAAAGCACACACCTGATTGACGAACTAATTAATACTTGTTCGCTAACAAATAAAATAACTGAATCTAGTGCTATACTTTACATTTTTGAACTTGGATTCAAGGAAAGAAACCGTGGAGCTGAAATGTGAAAAAACTTTCCCCCCCCCCGCACCCAGAACACCTTTTAAAAGATTAACGTGTACTATTGGGGTCGAATAACCCTTTATGGATAATAATACTCCCAAGACACTTGTGAACCTTCAGGTATTCCCTTTTTTACTGTTTGTTCAATTACCTTTTAACCCCCAATGCAATGGTATGCGTTAGTTATCAGCAATGAATGATATCCCCCAACTACCAAAACTGATGTTACTCCACCAGTTTGAGGAGATGTAAAATTGATACTAGAATAATTTTTTATCTGATTGATCTAGATGAAGCAGAAGATCGTTTACCCTTGCATCACGCTCAAACTTCCTTCGCTTCTTGCATGCGTGCTCCTCCAGAAGCACACCACAATAATGACAGTAGATATCGATTGTACAGCCGTCGATCAAACGGTATTTTCCCTGCGCCTACTACGGATCCCATACTACCCTCCCATAAACTGAAAATCCATAACGCAATTGCTACTGAATACCTTTATTTGCCCTATGCCTGTTTGAAATACACCCCTCAGCTACCCGTTCCTTCTTGATACCAATCGATACGATCTCCCTAATTTCCTCTTTTGAACGCAAATCAATGGGGTCTATAGATATCATATCTTTCATCCAGAGGATCCCAAGTTGCCGGGATCAATCGAAATTCAATTCTATCTGAACTACTCACTTTCCAAATGATAATCCACACTGTTCCAATATTCATTTTGACTTAAAAAATTTTTTAATAATTTATCCTATCAATTTTCGCATTGAACCCATAAATGTTTGTATGTTTATTTATATTGAAATCTTGGATTCTACTTCTTCATGAAGTCTGATTCTAACTTCTTCATGGAAGTCTGATTCTACTTCTTCAGGGAAATTCCGTTCTACTTCTTCATGGAAATCTGATTCACCTTCTTCATGGAAATCTGTTCTACTTCTTCATGGAAATCTGATTCTCCTCTTCATAGGAAATCTGAATTCTACTTTCTCTTCATGGAAATCGATTTCTAGACTTCTTCATGGAAACTGATTTCTCCTTCTCCTGGCCATCATGATTCTACTTCTTCATGGAATTCTCTTCTTCATGCAATCATTGAAATTTTCTATTCTTTTACTAGACCTACCGCGCTCACTAACTATATTTCTATTTTCAGTACAAGAAATTATAAAAGTACTTGTCACTGTAATTGTTGTGGTACTACCCGAAATAGAAACTATTAATCTGGACTTCACAACGAATATAACGATCATGCAACTATTAAGGTGATTAATCCAACTAGATTTATTATCATCATGTATGATAATAGTAGTGAGTCCTTTTTTCTTATAACCCCCTACTCAATAACAGAAAGTGTTTTTTCTAGTTTCACCAGAAAAGAAACTATCATTGTCAACACACCTCAAAAATCTGAATTTTTCAATATCAAAAGATACAGAGTTAACTGTCACCATTACTAATCCTAACTACAAAAGTGTCATCAGAGATCAAACTCCAATATCCTTGAGTTCAAATAAGATCAACATTAGTGAACTATAATTACCACTATGATTCCCACTAGGACTCTGTTTCTTCGTATCGTTTAGAATAGGTTATTCACTTCTTTCTACTGGTATGTCCAATACCTCAAGACTATCGCCATTGCTTTACTTAGCCCACACCTATGTTCTAACTTCTCGTTAGACAACACGAACGGAACCAACCAATTTTCCCATAGGAGTCTGTCTACCCCCTATTTGATGAAATACAATACCTTCGCTGATAATCATTTCTTTCACTACTTACTCGTTCTTTCATACTTACTCGTTATATAAGTCACAATCCTACGTGTGATTAGATTAGATTTCGTATGCTTAATTTCTGATAAAATCAATAGTAAGTAATTATTCTCTTTTGTGGAGCCGAGGTACACTTCAATTATATTGATAGAACCTTTTTCTCATTTTAAAATAGAAAGACACAGCTTTTTTCCAGTGGATGTACAAATTCTCATCGAAAAAGATAGTTGTTTATTTCTATAAAATAAGAATAAAGAATTTGGTTTCGTATAATCAATAATTAAGTTTCTATTTTACATGAACGAAAAAGACTATATAGGATGGTAAAGTACCTTTCCCTTGGCTTTAATCTATGGCCTGAACTGGAGATATAAAAGTCACCATCCCAAGGAGCCATAATTAATCCAATCCTATGGATCACACAACAATAGAAGTTTGAGTTGTTTAGTCCTTCGACTTATCTTATATATCTAGGTAGATCTGTACTCTGTACATATAAAAGCTATATGCAATACATAGTAAATAGAATGCGCCCCCCCATTCTTTTGTTTTATCGCAATCGGGCCCAATCTTTTTTTTCGGAAAAGATTGGGCGACTTTATTGCAATCAATTAGGATAACAACAGAATACTGTTTGCACACTTACTTTTTCTCTTTTCTAGCTTATCTACTGGTTCGAATTCGAATTTGATCTCTTCATACTTCACAAGCGCCTATTCCGGCTCCATTTGCACTTCACGATAATTCATTACCTTCACGAGCAGATCACGTCCCCTCATTACGAGCTTGTACACACGGCCTCTAAGCCACCCTATTAGCTACTGCCCTCAGTGCATTTCCCCAAGGGTGTCCTAAAGTTCCCCGCCACTGTAGTAAGGATCATCCCCAAGATTCGGTCAGAGCAGGCATATGCCAAACATGAATACCCCCTGAGCCACGGCAAACACCTGCATAGAGACCCAATCTTGAGTGAGAAAATACCGCGACTTCGTTCTTTTTCGATATAATCATCACGTAATATCAACGAAACCTAAAAGTCATCTCACGTTCCCCTTCCAGTTTACCTACTACTGTACCGCGTGAATATATCTCCACCCATACATACGTACTGCTTTAGCTAGTACACGGAAATCATACCGCTGAATTTTTCTGTCTATCAATAACTGCATGCATTTGTTCGCGATTGGATTTGAAGATTAGGCCGTTTTCACGGCAAAATGAGCCAGCTAGTAGTTGCAGTGCATCTCCAGTTGTGTCAGTCATTACGATAGTAACTTCCTACTTCTCTGCACCTATGGCCCTTTTCAGCATTTCTTTCTTCACAATGTACCCGCAGTAGCATTTTCAAGCTCATGTCCTTGATTTCACCTGTTTCGGCCTGCGCTTTTAAAATGCTCTTCGGCGCAAAATAAGAAACGACATCTTCCAACGCATACTGGCTGTGGAGTTCAACGTTTTCATCATCTTTGGTAGATCAAGAGTCCACCCGTAGACCTCATAACGCTAACCCGTAGTTTTTTTTTGCAATATCCCCAAGTTTTGTTTATAGTACTCCCAATAGGGACGACCATACTTGTTTCAACTTTCTCTTTCAACCTGAATGCCGTGAGGCGGTCCTTGAAATTTTTGGAAATAGAAGGGAATTCGCAGATCCTCCAGACGTCTGAGCTCGTAAGGCTTTTGAAAACCAATACATTACCCACACTGGAAGTAACGGTTAGTAACAGACCCTTCTGCAAAAAGTCGAAAGGATCAGCTCTAAACGCATATATTATTTTTCCTCCCCAACAACGGCCTCGATTGTGTTCCATCGCCCTTTGGACGATCAAGACTGTAATCCATCAGTCCACAGTGTCCATTACCAGTAAAGATTCTGGCAGCTTCCCGCAGCCCTGCTTCTTCGGGCGGCACTTCCAGTTTAGGAGTTACTCTGATGCTGCCAATTCCGTATCTTTACTTCGTATTCAGGAGTAATAATAAGTCAATTTGTAATCTTGAACACCAGCTTTAAATCCAACACGTGCGTTAGTCTCTGTTTGTGGTGACATAAGTCCCTCCCTACAACCTCATGAATTAGAATTCCCTCCACAACTACAAGGTCTCCCATCGATATAGATTATGCGTGAATGAAACCTTTGACAAAAATTTTTCAAAAAAAAAAAAAGAGAAAAAAATATTAACTAATATTATCAACTAATTTCAATGTTATGTTAAAATGAAATGGTTCATTTTAACCATGTATTTGCTTCATCCAATACATCATTATTGTTACGCTTTGCTATATATGGCGCAACCCAAACCCAAGTTTTTCTTGCAAGGTTCAATAAAATCAAATTATCTCCTGTCGATTGGTGGGAATCTAAAAATACTAAGAAAAATCACTCTTGCAGTGATATATGTTTGTATTGTATCCTGATGTGAAAATAGGCATAATCATCCTAAAGGGGATAAAGAATATAGCGGAAATCCATACTAATTCAAAAAAAAAAGAAACAATGGCCAATTAGATCGGAAATAAGAATCAAAATGGAGTTTCGGGTCGAATTCTATAGATAATAGAATCTAATGGCGGTTTTTCCTATAATGATAGAGGAAAATGAAAGAGAAACTTACTCGTGATTTCATTTCCTTACTTAAATTTCTTTTGAAAAAAGAGGATGGGCTGAACTTGAAATTACTCATTGAATGATAAACGATTGACTCGTATTCGGTTGGGTGGTACCAACTAAATCAAGTGCTAACTCCCATTTATTCTTATTGAATAACGATCAACTGCTTCGGACATTTAATTTCGCTTGCATGGCATATTCACAAAAACTGTCGAATACTTTACTTTAATTATAATTAAAAAAAAAAGTGGGGAAAAAGGAAAAAATGTCCAACTCCGACCCCTTCTAGTCCGGGGTTTCCACACTATGAAGAACACAAACCTATGGCTATCGCTCAAATTTTGGCCCGTATGATGTTTTTTTTTTCCTCCGGCAAGATTCCTAATATTTATAACGCTTGGTAGTTAATGGTCGAGAATACTATCGGTCCGCAAATTAATTTGCTTGTGAGGTACACAATTATTAGGAAATAATCGAGGTAGAGCTGTAGCTATGGTGCACAGATGGACTGATGAGAGGAATGGAAGTGATTGACCACGGTAGCTCCTCTAAGCGTTCCGTCGGTGGAGCTACGCGAGAATTCACCGTTCTGGGGATCCTGTTGGATATTTTAGTTCCTGTAGATACTAGCCAACACTCCTATCATAGACCTGCCTGCCGTTAGCAGTTAGATCGAAATTATCATCTTTGAAACCGGAATTAAAGTAAATTGGATCTTTTATCTCCTTATCGCCGTGGAGGAAAAATCGACTTTTGGGGGAGCTGGGTATTAAAACATTACTCATCATGTAATTGATCAACACCTTGCCAAAGCTCAGTTAGGCGTATCTGTATTTGGCGGAGTAGGCGAACGTACTCGTGAAGGAAATGATCTTACATTGAATGGAACGAATCCGGAGTAATTAATGAAACATATTGCATACTCAAAAGTAGCTCTAGTCCTATGGTCAAATGACTGACCGCCGGGAGCTCGTCTGAGAGTTGGTTTTTGACTGCCTAACTATGGCAATATTCCGGATGTTAATGAACAAGACTTACATTCTATTCATCGACAATACTTTCGTTTTCGTCCAAGCGATCAGAAGTAGCCGCCTTATTGGGAGAATGCCTTCTGCAGTGGGTTATCAACCTACCCTTATTACAGAATCGGTTCTTTGCAGAAAGAATACTTCTACCAAAGAGGGATCTTACTTCGAATCCACGCCCGTTTTTTTCACCGCGGACGATTTGACCGACCCTGTCCTGCCACGACATTTGCCATTTAGATGCTACTACCGTATTATCAAGAGTATAGCTGCCTAAAGGTATTGTAGCCAGCAGTGGATTCCTTTTAGGATTCAACGGCACTTTTTCCAACCTCGACGTTGGCGGGACCTTATGAAAACTGCGCAAAGAGTTAAGCAAACTTCACACGTTACAGAACTGCAGGCCATAATAGCTATTCTTGGGTTGGAACGATTATCCGAAAAGATCGTTACTGTATCAAGAGCATCTAAAAATCGAGCTTCTATCACAGACCCTTCTCGTGGCAGAAGTATTTACTGGTTCTCCAGAAAATATGTTGGTCTTCGAAACAATTGGTTTTCAACTGATCCTTCCGGAGAGTTTAGACAGTCTTCCTTCCCGCGCAGCCTTTTATTTAGTAGGTACTCGATGAAGCTACCGCGAAAGCATGACTTAGAGAGGAGATCAAATTGAAGAATGACCTTAAATCTTTGTGTACTGACTCCTATCGGGAATTATTTTGGACTCAGAAGTGAAAGAAAAATTTATATACTATTATAGTGCCCCATTGGGCGTATTAACCAAACCACGCACCCTATTGCCACGGGCCTGTAGATATAGTCTTTTTGAGAATCGCCGCACAACGCCATGGTTAACGGTGGCTCTCTGATGGTGGTTCGCTAGAATAGTAATACTGAGATCACCATTTTAGGAAATGATGCGGAAATAAGTCCTGACATTGATCCGAAAAGCTCAACAAGCTCTTGAAATACTTGAAGCTAACTTGATGTAAGCTGAGGGTAAGAGACAAGCAATTGACAATCTAGCTCTCAGACGAGCTAGGGACCCGAGTCGGAGGTGTCAATGTTATTTCCTACTATTCAAGTCATACATCAAATCAGAAAGGAATTTTTAAAAGTGCCTTTATTATACACCACATTGATTCTGCCAATTGAACACATCAAGTCTAATCTGATAAAAACACAAAAATAATATGGGGTAGAAAAACTTATTAGATATCATTTCCTCACATGACTCCGGTACTAATAAGGTTCTACTACTATTTGATTTGAACCAATGACCCCGCCGTAATGAAACATACTCTAACCACTGATTAATAGTCAATTATCACCACAAAATACCCCATCACTTCCGGAAAAGATTATAGGTGGAATATTATTTCTCCGCAAATACTATCGGTTCTGTTAAGCGTAAATACATAATCTATCAGAGAGCTATGAGTGGAGTATGGATATCCATCTGACAAGAACTATCTATATGTTAAGATGTCTATGACCAGGGCTATAGCTTTTTTTTTTTTCAGTTTGTAGAGCCCTCGTTTTACACACAACGCGCGCCAATGCGCTTTCAAAGGAGCCTATTATGCAGACGAACATAATTGATCGTATGAGAAATCATGTCTTCCCCCTCCATAGGTTCGAGTAGCAAGAGAACAATAGCCTGACAATATTTGTTCGGGTCCGATTCAGCGCGCGATTCGATTTCCAAATCAATAGAACCCTCCTTGATTTGATGTTGATAAGGTAAATACAGCCCGTCAATGCTAGGCATAATGAGTATAAGGTCCTCAACATAACCTCTTTTCGTCCTATTGAACTTTAAGGTGTATGAGTCTCATATTCGCCGGTTGCAGGCGGAGCAGAGATTCCATTTAACTTAGGTTTATCTAGGCCGAAGGCGACCTATCAAGATAACCCTTCTTTGAACACTTTTGGTATTGCTCCTAGATCAGAATACAAATAAGAATCAGAGCACATGGACCCATCTCATTATTTCCCTATAAAAATAAGGTGGACTAACTGATTCTTTAGACACCAGTTGATGAAAGAGCCCAATGCAACAAAATGCATGTGGTTCTTTGAAACAGTTCGAATCATTTCGATAATAATCAGTTTAGCTTTTTACCGAGAAGTCTACGGTTTCGAGCCTATAGCCCTAATCCTAAATATTTATTTTGTAGTTAGTATATTTTCATTTCTATGGGACCAACAAGTCTAATCCTAAGTCCCATGGTTCTAGGACCTATTCTTTTCTTGTCTTGTCCTTGTCTTTTTGGAGAACCCCCTAACTCTCACTAATCGTTTTTTTTGGCAGAACAAAAGCAACTATGATTGATTCAGAGATAGGGCGAGATACGATTGGTCCTAACTCTAAATATATTAACGTTTCTTCTTCTATATTCTTGAGTTTGGGTTTGTGGATTTGATTTGGTCCCGTCGACATTCGATAATGTTTGATTCTTTCTATTGAATGTTATGTAAATCCATTAAGATTCCGCTTCGATTAATACACCCCTCTTTTCTATGTTTCCTGTCTTATATAGTTTTGCTGTAAAACCTTTTTCTTGATCGAAATCTAACCCATTGCTTGGTCTTACCTTAATATTATTAAGTTATTAGCGTTATTATTGCGTCAAAACAAACAAGTATTTTGGGTCATTCAAATCGGGGGTAATCTTTGTTTATTACTAGAGAATTGGTCCTAACTATAATGAATCTTTCATTCTACTCTAATGAAATCACACTCATTCTGCTTCTTTATTTCTGATGAGGTGTTATAGTCCAGGTCCACGTTTCCAATTTTTTGTAGAAGATATTAAGTTGTTGATATGTCACCTCTCAATTTCACCGGATTGAATCAATTAAGAAAAATTCAAATGAAATCTAGGACAACAAGATAAAAAATCATTCGATGCATTAGCTTATGTATTCAGATTCGTATCAAATCATAGAAGCAATGATCCTATACCAGATTTTATGAAAAAGGAATACTTCGGAATAAATAGAATATGCGAGAAATCCCTAGACATTTTCCATTCCTATTGAAAAATTTAAGTTTTAAAAAATGGAAATGAACTTTTGTATCTCATTTGTTGATTAATATAATCAACTAGTATTCTAATGCCTTATATTCATAGTCTTTATTATAGGATAGAATTTACTATATATGGGTATTGATGTTTATTATATTATAGGCAGGAATAGTTATAGGCATAGGATATTTTATTATTTTATTACCTTTTCTAGAGGATATAAGAACCCAAGACAACGTGAGAAGAGTTTTGTTTGGTGTAGGCATCCTATGTCTACAACCATATCTAAATAGATCGAAAATCAAATGTACGTGGGATTCCATAGAAGAAATCTTTAAACAAAACATGCCCCACATGCAAACAAACTCTAAACTATGGCAGTTTGATTTTGTCAAATCAATTCTTTGTTCGCCTAAGATAATACTTATGGATGAATTGACAATTCCGATTTCGAATCGAATAATTCAAGCATATCCACATTAAAGGAGACATTATGTTTCTGCTTCACGAATATGATTTTTCTGGCATTTCTATAATTCAGCGTTATTCCTAACTCTTGGCATTTGTAATTTCCGAGGTTTGTTTAGCCCCGTTAGTGAAGGACCTTAGAAGCTCCTCTAGTTTATGAATCGGTAATAAACCCATTGGGAGCTTGGTTACATTCACTCCGCTATTACATGTTTTCCTTCCATAAGTTTTTTTGTTGTTTTTGTGTTGAAAACGTCTTTTCTTTATCCATTGGGCACTGAGTTTCGTGTATTGGGTGTTCTGTATTTAAATCGACTTGGGAGAAGGGAGGACTTTCATTTTTGTGCTTATCCCAATTTGTTGGTTCAGTTATGCATGGCTAAAATGGAGCATTGGAATGGGTCTTAACTGAATATTCAGACAATCAAAATAAAAATGACGGAAAAGATTACATTGAGACCGTTATGAATTTGATTGAAGTTTCCCTTAGTTGACCACACAATTACCATTCAGTTATTTTCACTACATTGAATGATCTTTAGGGTCGAATTGGTCCAGACTTTCAGTTTATGGGCCGCTTCTATACGGTACCAGTTGTTGTTTCTGAATTTGGCTCATATAGGCTCGCGATTCGACTTTGATCGGTATGGATTGGTACGCAAGATCGGTCCGTAGACCAGCAGGACTAATTTTAACAGCCGCACAGTAACAGAAATGTCTCCTTCTTTAGTAATATTATATGCAAATGCCTGAACCAAAATATGTCATTGCTATGGGAGCTTGTACTATTACATGAGGGATGTTTCAGTACTGCTTCTTATAGTACTGTTCGTGGAGTCGATAAGCTAATTCCTGTCGATGTCTATTTGCCACGGTGCTGCCCACCTCAAAAACCAGAGGCGTTTATAGATCTATAAACGCAACTTTCGTAGAAAATATCTCGAGAAATCTTGAAGATTAACTGTGTCTCACATGAAAACGATGTTTACTACCATCACTAAGTTTTGTGTTCGACGCAGTACTCATACTGGAAATTAAGATCAAGATTGCTCTATCAATCACCATCACTTCAGAGAGACCTTCTGAAACATTGTTCAAATCCAGAAGTTCAGTATCTCCCCATGAATTAGTGAATCAGACAATGTAGGTTCTTTTGTCAGAATAAGAAAGAAAGGTACACATCTTTAAAAATTTCATTGGAATTGAATACCATACAATACAATGTGGGAAAAAAAAAAAAAGAGATCAGAAGTATGCAGCAGATCCGTTATCTGCTTGGTTAGTCACCTGATTAGTTCATAGATCTTTGGGCTTTGATGCCGAGGAATGAAGACTTCCAAGAAAACGAGGATGGGATTCCCTTGCTGTCATTTCTTGTATATGGTTACAATTATTTACGCTCCGCGTGTGCCTATGATGTAGCACCAGCGGATTTTTAGCCAGTGTGTATCCTCTTACGATAATACAGTATGGTATATCTAAAACCAGAAGAGTATGCAAAAAAGTATTTGCCCAAGGATAATCCTAGAATCCCGTCGGTTTTTCTGGATTTGGAGAAGTGGCTGATTTCAAGAACCGAATCTTTATATATGTTTGGATCTCTTATGATAAATCAATCCCCGCCTTAAACGTATTTTGATGCCGGAAGTTGGATGGTTTGGCCCCTCGTAAGGACTATATTACCCCCAATTTCTATGAATCCAAGATGCTCATTAATGATAAGAAACTAATGTTTACTTATACGACTCTGTGGGGACCCAACTATTTCCCAGATTTTCTTTCAGTGAAGGAATATTTTTCCGTTCCGTTCTAGATAAGAAAGTAACCGTATTTATTCTTATTATGATCTACCTAAAAAAAACTTCATTTATATTCCAAAATTTGGAATAGATCATATCCATTTCGTATGAGCAGAACACTGGGATGAATCAAAAGAGTGCTGCACTATGAACTTTGTAAGTACCGTCGCGCACATAACTTACTTAGAGTAAGTACCCCGAAAGTAACGTACTCAAGGAGTTAAGAAATGAATAATGTCAAAAAATATGAAATGAGAATAGAAGGGATTGGATTTTATTTGTACTGTGTCTGAAGTGCATTCTGTCCTATTGCTATCTTTTAAATCTCCTCTCGACTTTTAAGTTTTTTTTTTTACGTATTTGATTTAATTTTGGGAAGATGATGACGACTTCATATTCTTTTTGATGAGAGAACACAGGTATGACGAAACATAAAGAAAAAGAGACGGATCATAATCTCAACTTGTTCTTAACCATAACCCTCCTAATATCTGGTTTTTACCCAATCCCCCCAAAAGGAGGATATAGATATATATACATCTAGATATAATCTGAACAGCTAGATGAGTAACATACGTATCATTCTCTAGACTCTTAACGCCCGATCTAATCTCGATTATTTTATGCATTCTAATCCGATACATTATTTTACGTGTCAGGACCGATTTGACTGGTGACACGAGGATTTTCAGTCTCTGCTCTACCCACTGAGGTATCCCCGACCATTTCCCGTGCATCATCCTCGTGGAGTACTTTGTGTCTAAGTTACTTAAAGGGACTAAAAAGTATTAAAAAAATTTGACAATTAAGTGTAAGGATAATGATATGTACTGTGAATGATCAATAATAGAATTCTTTCCCATTATTTCATTTTGTACATTTCTATCCAAATGTGATAAGATCCAAGGAATTTTAGTTCGGACCGTTTGTTGCAGAGTAGAGTGAATTGAACAGATAATGATTTTGTTTGAAACTGAACCACGAGAACAAAACGAGAGATAAATCCTTAGGAATTAAAATAGTCTTTTTATTGGGGATAGAGGGCCTTGAACCCTCACGATTTAAAGTCGACGGATTGTCCTCTTACTATAAATTTCATTGTTTCGGTATGACATGTAGAATGGGACTCTCTTCTTTATTCTCTCCGATTATCAGTTTTTCAAAAGACATCTATCAACTCTGAAATGATGATTCTAATTTGAATATTCGATTCTTCCTTCAACTTCCATGAATGATTCATATAATCTGAATTTTTTCATATTATATTTTCAGATTTAATTAATATATTATAATATAAAAGATTCGGGTCATTACTTAACGTTTGATATGGCAGTATGTAATCATACGTATTATGTATATAAGGAACCAGCTTTCGTAATTTTGATAGACGCTTTCCAGCTCCCACAAACGTAGTCACTCCATTCGTATAACAGCTTCCTTGAGTCTACCTGCACCTATCCTTTTAAATCTGTTTTATAAACATTTGTTTTCCCTCAAATAAGGAGTTGTCTCAGGATTGCCATTGTTATTCCAGGGTTTGCTCTGATTTGGAGTTTACCACTTATCAAGGTTTCCATACTAAGGCTCAATCCACTCAAGTCCGGAGCGTCTATACCGATTTCGCCATTCCCCTTTGATACCAAGATCTAGTTTGAATCCAACTATCTTTTTCATTTATTTTGTTTGTTTGGCCCGTTGAATTCGTTAGATAAGGATTTCTATATTGAAAAGTGTCTGCTGCTGTGTGATTTTTTTGCTCCTCCATCAGTTTCATTTTATTGAATGAACCTTGTTTCAATCGAAATGAATTCTATCATTGAAGTATCCGCAATTCAATATGGAATATATTATCCAACATATATATGTTTCTCTCCTCCTTTATCCATTTTTACAAGTGGCGATTTGGAATAGTGGAACGGCGCTATTC
This sequence comes from Musa balbisiana, assembly GCA_004837865.1. Classification (NCBI taxonomy): domain Eukaryota; kingdom Viridiplantae; phylum Streptophyta; class Magnoliopsida; order Zingiberales; family Musaceae; genus Musa; species Musa balbisiana. The sequence continues at coordinate 21,968 of PYDT01001174.1, forward strand.
ATTCTTTCTTTTTTTTTGTCCTATCTCTCTCCTCCTTTTTCCGAATCACACCAGAGTAATGTCTCATTTCATTTAGATTGTATCTTATCCTTATCTTTTTTTTTATCTTAGGCCGATTCGCTATCGCTATAAGTAACATAAAGAATAACTTCCCTACGAGACCCCAACCCAAAACCCCCCCCCCAACCCCCCCCCCCCCCCCCCCCCCCCAAACCCCCCCCCCTATGAATATATATGATTTCCTATATACGATTTCTATATTTTCTATACTATAACTTCTTAAAACTAATTAGTTTTAAGAAGTAATATTAGATTTATCTAATCAACTTCAATTTTCATTACAACCAATTTATATTCATTCTCTTATAATTATATAAGTCTTATAATTATAAATAATAATAATAGAATTATTCATAATCCATCATGTTTTATATTATAGTTATATCGTTAGAATATTCCATCAAGAATAGTCAGAATTCTTATTATAGTTAGGTAAGTATATAGTGTAGTTATAGTAATAGTTTAGATAGTATATAAAGTTTAGAAGTCTCCTAAGATACTATATAACTAATAGAACTATTACTAATAGTTCTATGTTCTCGTTCCTAGTTAATATTAAACCTATATCTAATAGATAATACAGCTAATACTAAAATCCGGTAAGTTTCCTCAATTTCTATATACTATTTCTGTTATGTTATGTGGCCCGCTTAGCTTTCAGGTTAGAGCCTCCATTTTTAATGGCGATGGTCATCGGGTTCGACGCCGATAGCCGCCTTTTTCTCTATCGATTTTTCCGTGTTGATAATCTCTCTCCTCCTTTTCCCATATGTAATGTCGGGTACTGCACCATGACCCAAAAATGTATTGGAACAATTAATCTCTCTCTAGCCGAACAATCATAACACGGAGCTGCCACTTCCTATATATACAAAAATCCGGATATTATACAATTATTTGATTCTACTTTGTGTATTCGGTAATTTAGCTTGCTTTGTTTTTCCCTTAGTTCAGTCCCTTAATTTAGAGTTCAGTTTTCATTTTTTATTCTTAAAAAATGCAATTTCCCACTAAAATCAATAAATAAAAGGAGTCTTTATGTCTCGTTACCGAGGACCTCGTTTCAAAAAATCCGCCGTCTGGGGCTTGTAACCAGGACTAACTATCCAAGCCTAGCTCCGGAAGTGACTTAAAACCATTGCGTTCTGAAAAGAATCGCAGTATCGTAGTCGTCTAGAAGAAAAACAGAAATTGCGTTTTTCATTATGTGTCTGACAGAGCGACAATACTTAGATATGTGCATATCTCTGGAAAAGCCAAATGGTTGCCACATGTCAGGTTTTACTACACTACTTGAGATGCTTTTGATAACATCCTTTTCCGATTGTGTAGGGCTTCGACCATCCTTGGATCCAGCAATTAGTTTTACCATACGACATATTTTAGTTAATGGTCACCGTATAGTGGATATACCAATTTAGTTGTAACCCCAGAGATATTATTACTACGAGGATCAACAAAGATCGAAATCTCTGATTCAAATTATATTGCTTTATCCCCCCCCGAGGAAATGTCCAAAACATTTGACTTTTGACACTCATTTCCAATATAAAGGAGGTAGTAAAATCAATACTAGATAGTAATGATCGATTGAAAATAAATGAGTTGTTAGTCGTAGAATATTATCCCGTCATACTTTCCCCTAACGAAATAACAAGAAAGTTTAGAGAATTTTGTCTCTTTCGCCGCACTAACATAAATAGATCTAAAAAAGGGCCTTGACACTCCTCATTTCCATTCACAGTCTCACAAATGGATCGCAGTAAGATTTTTTTGCTCTTTCTTTTTCCGTATTTGTATTTTCGTAACCACAGTAATGTAATTAGGAATAGAGAATTTCTATCAAAAAGGTCAGGCCTCTTGTTGGATGTGGGTATCAATTGTTTATTTTATTTGATATATTGTGTCATAACGTTGGTGAATTAAGAGAAACGGAAGAGAGGGATTCGCACCCTCGTAAACAAAATCCTACTAGCGTTCCATGCTACGCCTTGAACCACTCGGCCATCTTCCTACATAATCTTCTTAGTGACCAAAACCGGAGTGAATCGCGTCAGTCATATTATTCCGTCGGTACCTGATGAATGGTTCCCTAGGAATAATCCCTTTCAAATAAATTTCCTATTTCTCAACAACAACTTCTCTCATCACTACCCATAGATCTAGTACAAATTTCTGAATCGTCCTAACATGGATTTCTAATTTCAATTGTGTGTCATGTGGCTTATCCATGTTATATGCAAACAAAACCAAATGGATGCTTACCTTACTCTACTCTATTTTTTTTTATGCTTATTTCATTCTTTTTCTCTTTTGGATTATAACCAATCAAAACTTCTCGATTACAGAATCCACATAAAATAAGTCCGTGTTATTCAACTTAGATGAAATAGTAATAGTTTTTCCGTTCTTGGTATATACGAAATTGGAATGACATCCTCCATTTTCCCTATCTCTCCTTTCCAATCCAACAAAAAGGACAATTTGAACAAAAGGTACACATCTTTTTAGAATTATTCGGTTTTTTGAGGCTGCTGGCTTTCTCAATCAGGTACTAGAAACCATGTCAAAAGGTTTGGCATGGAAATTCGAAGAGAGGTCTCATACCGATGAGACATGGGAATCGCTTTCTAGGAGTATGCCCCAAAGACTCCAGAAGAAAGGGCGAACATAGATATGATACCTTATGCCTCAGCGATAGAGGTCTATATGTAGCCATGCTATGTAATAGGCTGATAAGCGGCATGCTCTGCGTGTCACGAGCAGGTACAGGCGGATCTAGGCTTGGAGCACTAGAAAGCAGTAAAGTGTATCCTTAAGTACTTGGAAGACTAAGGATCTTTTACTAGTATATGGACGGTAGTAGCCTCAAGGTGAAGGCTACACAGACTCAATTTTTCAATTCTGATGCGATGATAGCAAGTCGAATTAGGGGTATTTGTCCACTGAATGGAGGAG
>PYDT01000747.1:0-24985 GCA_004837865.1 Musa balbisiana
GGAAGAAAAGAAAGAAAGCGAGTTAGAAAGTGAGGAGGAAAGCGATGTAGAAACAATTCCGAAAAGAAGAGACAAACAGGAACAAGAGGGATCCACGAAAAGACCCTTCACTTTATTCGGAAGAAAAGGCGGATCGGAAAAATAGATGAAACGGAAGAGATCCGAGTGAATGGAAAGGAAAAAACAAAGCATGAATTCCACTTCACTTAAAGACACATGCGATAAGATAGCCCAGTTTACGAGATTCTTATCTTGAACCTATAAAGATAATGGGAATTGGGAAGACTGGAAGAGAAGAGAAAAAATGAAAAAGCTTTTTTCTGCTTTGACTTTGAAAAAAACCTATGGTAACTTTTCTTTCGATTATAGCGTTGGAATCGTCCTTGCGATATATAAAACTAATCGTTTGAAATAGTGTAACAAATGAAAGTCACAATATTTGTATACGTGTTCAAGTAGATGGAAAACAAAATAATTCTTTTACATATCCGCCTAGTTATCAAACTTTTTCGGAAATGAAGAACGCAAAATGTCTTGACATGACAGAAAATTTCCATGAAGACCTATATGATTATTGGGTTGACCAATGAGCAAAAAAAATAAAAATTGAGAAATGAAATTGATAAGTCGAATAAAAACTCTAGAAGAAGAAGAAGAAGAAGAAGAAGCAGGAAAGGATATCTCGTGCTCTAGATTATACTGAAAAAAGGAACCGATTATGCAACGATGAGAATGAGCAAGAATACTTGCCAAAAGCGTATGATCCTTTTGAACGGACCGTATCGTGGAAACAATAAAAAAATTCTATTCCATACAATCATGAATGATTTAATACTCCACAAATGATTTAATTACTTCTACAAAGAGTTAAGTGACTTCTACAGAAGAGAAGATGTTAGATTCCATAGAAACGTTTTGGATAAATAAGATTGCATGGGCTCTTTCCTATTTCTAAAATTCCTCGAGATTGACATGAAAAGAATCCGCTTGATGCGAAATCATCATTCAATTATATTGTTAATTCTTAACGTCAAATCGATGAATCTTCTTTATTTGTATTGGAAGAAGAAGAGAATTAATGTTCAGAAAGTAAAGCAAAATCCTGAGATTTGTATTCGACATAATTACAACCAATCCAAAGGATCAAACAACAACTGAAAAAAAAATCCATGAATAGAAGAAATCAGTAAAAGGGCCTCGACGGTCATACAATTGACCGATGAATTAGAAGGACTGGATCAAGAAAATGGAGAAGAACAGAAGGCAGATTATGAAAATTAGTTCAAGAAAAGCGACGAAAAGGGTGGTGATCTATCTGATAACAATGCCGGATCCGGATACCGAACGATAATATGATCAAGCAGAAGCGAAGAGTGCGTTTGATACGTTATCGCAACAAACAGATTTAATCGGGGTATAATCCAAGGATCCATGCGTGCTCAAAGACGTTACACAGTATTTGGAAATATTTCAAACAAATGTTAATTCCCGCTTTTTTGGGATCGAATAGACAAAGTCTTTTTTTTTTCTTTTTTTGATAGATTCTTTTTTTTTTCTTTTTTTTGATAAAGATATAGATATCGAATTAATAATCTATTTTTAGGCATATCATTGCCGTGGGGGGAAACCCAGAATCGAAAACTTCCGACTGAGGAGGAGAGGAAGAGACAAACACTGGGAAAAAAAAAAAGACGAGGAGAAAAAAAAAAGAGGAAGATTGACGGATAACAATATCAGAAATTGGATAGCATTATATTTGCTCAAGCAATAAGAGGTTGATGCTGATAACCCAATCTTTTTTAGAAAATAACATGTATTGCCTTCAGTGATAATAGCTAAAAATATTGGACGTATGTTATTATTTCCAATCCCCGAGTGGTATGAGGATTTGAAGGAATGGAATAGAGAAATACAGTTAAAGCACCTATAATGGTGTTCCATTATCAGAAACAGAATTCCCAAAGATTGGTTAACAGATGATATTCAGTAAGATTTCTTCCCTTCCGTTTAAAAACCTTGGCGAAGATCTAAAATACGATCTCATCATGGAGATCCAATGAAAAAAAAAAGGGAAAAAAAGAAGATTTTGTTTTGAACAGTTTGGGGGAATGGAACGGAACTCCCTTTGGTGCTCCCGAACCACCTTCTTTTGTTGAACCCATATATAAGGAACTCAAAAAAATAATTAGAAAAGTAAAAAAGAAAACTCTCTAAAAGTTTCAAAAGAAAAAAAACAAGATGGGGCTCAAAATAGTTTAGTTCTAAACGAGTTCTAAACGAGTTCTAAAACGAATAGTTCTAGTTCTACCACGCATAGTTCTAGTTCTAAAACGAACAGTCTAGTTCTAAACGGGGGGGGGGGGGGGAGGGGGGGAATGTTGTAATGAAGAAACTTGAAAAAAGTGAACCAAATTTTTGATTTGAGTGAGGAAGGGAAAGTAATGAACCACTGAAAATGCAAAAGATTTCAAAAAAAAATAATCGATTATTCACGAATCGGACCATTCAAATTTCGATTATGAATTGGACAAATTATTTACTCATAGAAAAAAAATGAAAGATCTTGGCTGATAAGACAAATCCAATAAGGAATCAAATAGAAGGAATCACAAAAGAAAGAGAAAATGTTTCCAGCTATCATGATAAAAGGACGGAATTACAAAAAACGTATTTGGCAGATACTTCAAAGAAAAAAATACCGCCCGATTCTACGCAAATAACAATTATGAAATCTTCATGAAAAAATATACATAGATATCTGCAATGTATGGTTACCCCCAATTTTTCTAAGGTTAATGCAAAACCTTTTAAAAAAACAATTATCAATGAATCCATGTACAACGGATGAAAGAAATCAAGCAAGGAATGAGAAACGATCAAGATACAAGAACTTTATTTCGACTATAAAAAAGTCCTTTTCTAATCTATATTAGAAAGATTTAAACACTATCACGACTTATCTTCCTTGTCCCAAGCATATGGATTTACAAATTGTCACAAACCCAAGTATAACAACCATACTGAGATCTGTACTTCAATATCACGATCACGGGACCTATCCTTTTATTAAAGGGACAAGAAAAGTATTTTGTATGACACGAGGAATATTTGATTCCAATAAGGCTAAGAAAATTAATAAGTATGGAATGAATACAATGAAAAAAACTGGTTAAAGCGGTCCATTATCAATATAATTGTTATCGGACGCAAATTGGTTCGAGTAGTACCGAAAAAAATGGCGACAAAATCCGCCGCGAAAAATCGAAATAGAGTCAATCAACGTTGTACTATTCAAAATAAAGAATCACTGAAATTGTATTCATATAAAAAGAAAAAGGACGATTAATTCATTACATGATGAAAAATTTTTATGCAGTGGATTTCGACAGTCGAAAAGAAAATTAAAAAAACACTACAGATATGATCTTTTATCACATGAAATATAAAATTATGGGGATAGTAAGGAATCATACACCACGGAAACCCGAATCGTTTTATGTATGCTAAAAAGACTGATTGAGGTTACATAAAAAAGGATATTTTATGATACCCATAAAATCGGGATAGAAAAATATTTGGATTATAGAATTCTTCAATTTTTGCCTTAGAAACAATAGTGATATTGAGGAACATAGGATATTGAGAACAATAGTTGATATTGAGAAACAAGGTGATAATTGAGGACTGGAACGAGATGTATATCGGTACCGAAAAAATTTATAAAACTACTAAGACTAAGACTCATCAAAAAAAATTTTTTGATGGATGGGAAGGATGGAAATTATTCTACCATATCAAATCTAGAACCTGGTTCTTCCCAGAATTTGTGTTACCTTTTGAGGCATATAAGATTAAAACCGTGATCATACCAATCAAATTACTGGTTCTAATATTTATTTGAAATGATATTAGTCAAAATCAAAAGAAAAAAGATATTAGTCAAAATCAAAATGAAAAAAAATATAGCAAAATCAAATCAAAAAAATATTAAGTCAAAAGCAAAATCAAAAAAAAAGATTAGTCAAAATCAAATCAAAAAAAATTAGGTCAAAATCAAAAAAAAAAATGAGTCAAAAGCCAAATCAAAAAAAGATTAGTCAAAATCAAAAAAAAAAAATTAGTCAAAATCAAAATTTAAAAAAATATGTCAAAATCAAAAAAAATTGTAGTCAAAATCAAATCAAAAAAAACATTAGCAAAATCAAAAAAAAGTAGTCAAAATCAAATGAAAAAAAATTAGTCAAAAGACAAAATGAAAAAAAAATATTAGAGTCAAAACAAAACATCAAAGATTCCGTTAAAAATAGAATTTCAAAATTCCCAACAAGGAAAAAGAGGGTAAATCAAATCTGTATCAGATCCACAAAACAAAACCAAAAGGAAATATCCTGAAGAGGATTTGCACGAGATCAAACATTATAAAAAAGGTAAAAAAAAAAAAAAAAAATCCAAGAAAAATAAGGAAGGAGGACTAGATTGTTCCTGAAAAAATTTTTTATTTTGCAATTAAGAGGAGACCCCTTGAATCAAAAAAAATTTTTAATAATGTTAGGATATTGTCTCCTACTAGTTGATAAATCCAAGGGAAATTACTATATCTCGATTCAAAGAGAGAGAACATTGGATGTAATGCTGATGCAGGAAGATATAAAGCTCTTACAGAATTAATAAAAAGGGGAATATTAATTATCGAACCAAATTCGCTATCTTTAAGAAGGGATGAAAATTCATATATCCTCAAACCATAAGTATTTCATTTTGGTCGATATATTTTTCTTGATTGTAAATCACCAAATAATAGAAAATACATAAGAAAGATATGTTGATAAGAGAATTTAAAAAATCCACGGACGACATGGCAATATATTGGTGAATGGGATCAAAACATTAATTTCTTTGTTCCTGAAAAGATTTCTTCTCCTAGACGTCGTAGAGAATTGAGAATTCTAATTTGTTTCAACTCTCATAATAGGGATATGTGAATAGAAATCCAGTAGTTTGCAACGAAAAACAACATAAGAAACTTGAACAATTTTTGAAATGAGGACAAGTCTTAATACGTGATTTAAATAATTAATAAATGCAAATTGTTTTCTTTGGCCCAATTACCGAGTAGAAGATTTAAGCTTGTATGAATCGCTATTGGTTTGATACCATAATGGTAGTCGTTTCAGTATGTCAGGATACGTATGTACCACGAGTCAAGAATTATTCATATATATTTCCTATATATCACATCCGTTTTCAGTAATAAACCGACAGATGTTACGCATATGGTGTTTTACTTTCTGGACATGATACGTATTTACTTGTGTATTCATTTCCATTGAATCTAGAAAGAATCGACAGAATCTTTTTTAGGTGCAAAGAAACTCATTCTCTTTCGTAATCATAATATATTATCTGTTCTAATTATTATCCTTTCTTTTCTATCTAAATCAAATGGAAATGTGATTTAGATAGACACGATAAATCTAAATTTTTGCGTGTACTAATTCAAGAGTAAATTGACATAATATATAATATTATTTTTTATTTTTCCTGTCGGTAAAACATCCCGTGCATGGAAAAAGAAAAGAAAAAGAAAAGATAAAAAAAGTTTATGTCAAAAATTCTTCATTCACTTCTTCCACAGAAGAAAGAAGAAAACAGGGTTCTGTTAATTGCAAGTATTAAGTTTCCCATAAGATACGAAGACTTACTTCACTCATTGTAATTGCACACAAGAGATTTTTATCACAGATGTCTACAAAAAAATTCTGAGAAAACGTCAACGTCTGCTGGCTTATTGTCAAAGAAAAATATAGCGCGTTATAGAAATTACTTGACCAGTTGGCTATTCGGGAGCCCAAAATCGTTAATTAAATCGTTTGAATTAGTATCGTAGTTATTAGATTTTTTATTTTGATGCACCTCCTACTTTTTTGAGAATTTCATGAATTGAATGATTAGGAAGAAAGGAATACTGTACCGGCTACAAAAAAAGATTTCATGATAGTTAATATGGTCCTCACCACCCATCATGCATGGTGTTCTTCGACTGATCGTTACTCTCGATGTGAAGATGTTATTGACTGTGAACCCATATTGTGCTATTTACACAGAGGGATGGAAAAATAGCGAAAACCAACCAATTATACATATCTGCCTTATGTAACACGTGGGGATATTTAGCTACTATGTTCACAAGGCAATAACGGTAATGCCCCAGACCCACGGGACAAATGTTCAAGTGACCTACAGGGGCTAGCTATATCAGAGTAATTAATGCTGGAGCTGAGACCGTATCGCTTCTCATTTTTATGGCTTTGGCCTTTTATTGGCGGGATATCGGCGCGCCGCTCCCTTTTTCTATATTTTCAGAGAGGAGAATTGATATATGATTTATTCTAAGCCGCACAGGTAATGCGAATATGCATAATTTATTTCCGCATCGAGGAGTAACTGCCGACTACCTTATGGTGGATGATACATGTTTGGATTTTTGCGATTATTTTTTAACATGAATTGTTGAATATCAAAACTCATTACGCGAAATCCCATTTTTTTGGAGCGAGTCGAAGGAGTGGGCATTATTGGTGTAGAGGAAGCAATAAATTGGGGTTTATCCGGACCGATGTTACGAGCTTCTGGAACACAATGGGATCTCGTAAAATTGATAATTATGAGTGTTACAATGAATTCGATTGGGAAGTCCAATGGCACAAGAAGATATTCGTTAGCTCTTTATTTAGTAACTAATCGGGAATGGGGAATCTATAAAAATAATTCAACAGTCCTCTAGAAGGAATCCGTTTTCTGGAGGACCCTATGAAAGATTTAAAGTCCGACGGCTTTGATGAGCAAAATTCCGACCTGGAATGATTTTGAATATAGATTTATTGTAAAAACCTTCACCCAATTTTGAATTGTCGAAACAAGAACTTTACGTGAGAGTAGAAGCCCCAAAAGGGGAATTAGGAATTTATTTGATAGGAGATAATAGTGTTTTCCCTGGGAGATGGAAGAAAAATTCGTCCACCCGGCTTCATAAATTGCAAATTCTTCCTCAGCTAGTTAAAAGACTGACATTGGGTGATATATGACGATACCTAGGTAGTATAGATATCATTATGGGAGAGGTTGATCGTTGAAATGATAATTGATCCGAACAGAGTCAAACTATCAATTCTTGTCTATATCGGAATCCTTAAAAGAAGTATGGACTCATATGGATCTTTGTACCCATTTTGACCCTTATATTGGGAATTACAATAGGGGTACTAGTAATTGTGTGGTTAGAAAGAGAAATATCTGCAGCGATACAACAACGTATTGGGCCTGAAGATGCCGGCCCCTTGGGAATTCTTCAAGCTCTAGCACTTGAACTAAACTACTTTTTAAAGAAGACCTTCTCCATCTAGATGGCAGTTCGTTGGTTTAGTAATTGGACCGTCTATATGGTCATATCAATTCTACTAAGTTATTTAGTAATTCCTTTTGGTTATCGCCTCATTTTAGCCGATCTCAGTATAGGTGTTTTTTTATGGTCGCCATTTTCCAGTATTGCTCCTATTGGGCTTCTTATGTCAGATACGGATCGAATAATAAATATTCCTTTTCAGGTGGTCTACGAGCTGCTGCTCAATCTATTATTATGAAATACCATTCACTCTATGTGTGTTATCAATATCTCTACGTGTGATTCGTTGAACATGAACTTTATACTTCTTTCCTAGAAGTAAAGGAAGAAGTTGAATGTACTGTATTGAATATGTATTTTATTTTTTATTCATCCTTCGGGTCAATGAGTTAAACCCGATAGTTATAGGTGAAACAAAAAACTTAGAAGTTTGCAGTAAGACTATAAAATCTGCATTTCATATGTACGAATAAAGTTTCAGTCAACATAAGCTAATGGTAAACTTGTTTACCCCAATATTAAGATTCTTTCATTAGTCATCATATCTTGAAGAGGGTGTAAAAGATCAACTGTATGGAGTTTTCATTACTGTCTTTGTATTTATTACCATGCCGTAGGTCATCAAAAATCATGGAGTTAGGACACCAAAGTGCAACAAAGATTAGTAATAGAATAATTGGTATAAAAAAAAGAGATATTTTCTACTAAAAAAAAAAAAAAAAGTATAAAAAAAATAAAAAATGAATAACGTATGATGCTAAAAATAAATAACGAATAGAGAAGAAGATATTCTCCACCTCCCATAGATTTTGATTCCTTCCCCTATACAAAAAACTTGCAAGCACCCCTTTGTATTCCATCAATTATATATCTATCAACACTGATTTAGTTCGGTTACTCCCCTTATACCCATGGTAAAAACCCTATTATAAAAAATGTCTATGTACCCACATATATACCAATTGGTTATCCCATTTTTGATTTGGTCTCAAGATATTCTTTTAGGCCACTTTTACACTGAATTGATAAAGTTCAATTCCGTAAAAACTGAATCAGCAGACACCATATAAGAATTAAAATTTTAAAATGCGATGATAGTCCGGAGCCATCGCTCTCGATTCTGGAAAAAATGCATTGTAAAAATCATACCCATCCCAGATTACTCGAATTTGGATGGAAAAGGTTTGTGAGTGTAGTTAACATTTGGATAATTATCCAATCTATTACTCCTTGATCGAAATGATGACTATTGATCCAACAAACAAAGTAATAATACCAATATAAGCAGAGGAATAGCATCGTATTGTCCCCTTCGCGAGGTGTACTGTAAGTGTACTTTTTTCGAAAAAAGACAAGTATTAAAGTATCGATGCATTTTTTTAATTATTATCAAATTTTTACATATCCTTTGAAAAAAAGAAACCTTTATTTATTTCTTGTTGACCAGGTAATTCTTTCTATTGACTGCTTTGGTACCCACCTCCTTCCCCATAGAGATAATTTATAGACGGACTATTTTTTGTGCTACTGAATCTTGAAATGGGAACGCGCCAATGCCCATCAAAGGTAAGTAATACACCCGAACATATAAAATGCAGTCAAATCCGCTGTGAAACAGCTATTTTGCGAAAATGGTGAATACAACCAACTATCATTATAAGTTTCATCTTTGACCAAAAACAAGCCGGGTTGAATCGTAAATAGAAAGTGTACCTAATAAAAAAGGTAGTTCTTGTAATTGGACATATCTTCTTAAACCACCCATAAGAGCCTATTCCGACTTTTTTCTGGCGATATTCCGACAATAGGTTCCATTGAATGAATAAATAGAATCCGGATCCCAAAAACATAAAGCTTTAGAATAGGCATGAGTGATCCAATGGAAATAAAGTCAGGCTCGATCAGACTATACCTAGAGCTAACCATAATATCACCAATTGAGAATTGTAGAATTAGGCTAAACTCTTTTTATATAATCTCTTTGAGCAAGAGCCAAGTAGCTCCTATTAGTACTGTTATTAACCTATTAAATATGAAATTCATTACGTAAGGTCATACTATGAAATAGGAAGACGTCGAGCTCAAGAAAAATTCCCTGCTTCTACCATAGTAGCAGGCGTGTATAAGAGCGAGATGAGGGGTCCTTCCATGTCATCGGGTACCATACTTAGGGGGAATTGTGCGGATTTAGCAACCTGCACCAATGCATAATAAGAGGACACACCAAGTAGCAAATAAAAACTGACCCCATTATTATTGATCAATTATTTATTAGTTGAACAAATCCCGTAATTCTAAACTACCTGTTATCCAATAAAACCAGAAAATTCCTATTAAACCAAAATCCCCTACACGATTAATTACAAAAGCTTTTTGACACACTTGCTGCAGTCGTTCGTGTGACCCCAAAATCCTCTTTAATACATAGGAACAACAGTCCCCACGCATTTCCAAAAATATAAACTTTTGTATCAATTGGAACGGTAACTACCCAACCAGGGAAGCATTGAAAAACTCATATAAGCAAAAATCTCATATATCCTTGAGCCGTGAGACATATACTTGTCACTATAATACGACAAGATTCCAACAGTAAGTACTTAGTCTTGAACATAATATAACTAGTGGGTCGATCAAATATCCGAACTCCCTAAGAAAAATCATTATGATGTGTCAGACCCATAGATTGATATATGAACTTCCATGTATTTGTTGAATAGATAAATTGTCTGAAAACCCCATAACTATACTTACGTAAAACAACTATAAAAGCCCATATACGACGAATATTTTTTGTTGCTGTCGAATCAGTATAACGTCAAATCCTATTGCAACACGTAACTGGAAGTGGAATGAAAAGTATTATCCATGCAATTGATGGTATTTTCCATAAGAAAACAAAATGAATCTTAATCATTCTACTATTCTAGTCTAGTCTTAGTAGAATATTCTATTCTGGTAATTTTGCCATCTATATATTATAATAAGAAAAATAATATAATAATAAAAAAGAGTTATATCAAAAGGATACTTGATTCTAATATAGATCCTATGATCCATATTTTAATTTAAATAAAAAGGACCTAGTTTATCCTATGTCATTTTTTTATGAGTAATTCCCTAACTCCCTCTGTACTCCTTCTGAACTGATGATTGGATTCCATACAATAAGCAACTTATTTTTGAGTGGATTCCAATACAATAAGGAAACTTATGGTTATTGATTGGATCCCATACCATAAGGAAACTTATGTTCATCGGAAGATACGCCTTACTCGTATAGACTGAATAAAGCTGACGGAGGTTCTCTTTATTTTGTTAATGAAATATCTTGTGTTACAGATTAACCCTAGTTTGAATTGTAATTTGCATGACAACATCGCCTGCGCTTAATCAATTAATAGAAAAACTCTTTTTCCAAAAAATTTCTTCCTTTCTTCTACTGTTTTTTTATCCTATTGTTTGTTGTATAGGATATGTTGGCATACATATGCGTAATTAATACATATCTTATATGTTTGTTTTGGTGTTTAATATTATGTTTTAATATATGTTTTAATAAAATATAAGGTTTTAATAGGTTTTTAAATATATTTGAAAATGCTTTTTAAAAACCTATTCCTACAGGGAATAATTATAGATATGACTACAAGGAACAATCCATTTGAACAAACCCAATACATGTCTTTCACATACCCGATAAAACGGTAACCCGTTTTGACTGGCAGTCCCAAAAGCGGCTTCTATGTCAAAAAAACGTATTCGTAAAACTATTTGGAAAAAAAAAGGATTTTTAGCTGCAGTAAAGGCTTTTTCCCGGGCTTAGCTAAATCGGTTGTTCCACCGGACGTTCAAAAGTTTTTTTGTGCCCCAAACACATATAAGTCTTGGAATATCGGAATTGCATACTCGAAGACTTCGACATTTTTTAATATGACGATTCACATTAATTAATGTTTGAACTCTTCAATCAATATGAGTTGAGAACTATCTGTTGTATATGTAGATGTGGTATGTAAATAAAGGTATGTATATCGATTCTGAATATTTTTCTATCTACTTTTCACATATAAAAGATTTTTCTATTGTGAAAGTAGAGTATGATTACGATAGACAATGAATTCTTTTGTTTCTTATATGCCTAACAAACCAAATTTGTTTTGGTACATCTACCATTATAGATAAATGCAGAGTATTAATACTCTACTGGTACTACGCATGAGGACTACGGTGTCGAAAATCCGTTAGAAAATTTTCAAATTTCTTTTTGAGTTAGTGAGTGACATTGTTATAGCATATGAAATTTTATCCTGGTTTTTATTTTTCTTCATTGACAAAAAATCTTTTTCATTTGTTTGAATCTCGAAAAAAATCGATAATTACAAAACGAATCAAAAATAGAAAGGAACAATTCTAGTTCTAACCTCAAACCTCGACCGACAACAAAACTATGAGTGTCTAACTGTTTTTGGACGAACTTAGTTTTTCTAGTACGCGAAAGTTTATTATTAAAACAAACTTACAATGCCCAACTACAGATTATTTTTTTTGAATATAATTCAATAGGATTTGAATCAGATTAAAAATAGGATTTAAATAATCTTTATTTATCTAATCTATGTTTTACTAAACTATATTCATCCTGATCTGTCGAATTCAACTGAAATTGACTATTATTATTTCAAGTACGCCGCCATGGGACATTGGTAGACACGCTGCTTCTTATGAAGCAGTGCTAAGACATCTCGGTTCGCGTCCGATTGGCGGCATCCTATAAATCCAGCAACTAAATCCTCTAAAATAGACACAACGAATCCCTAATGTATCAATCTCGATTTCAATTCTCGAATGGGACCCCCCCTTTTATAATATTTACAACTTCGACATATATTGACCTCATATCTCTTTTTCGTACTTGCAATTGTGATTACATTTCGTTTAATGATCTTATTAGCCGCGAAATCGAGATTGCGTGATCATTGGCAAAAGGGATGATAGCCACTTTTTTCTCTATAACAGGATTATTAGTTTTTTCTCGTTGGGTTTTGCTTCCGGACATTTTCCATTAATAATTGATACGAGTCATAATTCTTCCCTTTCGGGTAGTTTTCTCCTTTGATCCATAGATTTCCAATATGGGGAACCATGCAAAATGATTTAAGCACAATAACCGCCACAAGTACCATTTTTACACAAGGCTTGCCCACGTCGGGTTTTTTAAACTGACTGCCTCAATCCGCAATATCGATACCTGCTCTACATCTCAGTGGTTAATGATGCAACTTAAGTATGCTGTTATAATCCTAGGCAGCTCTTTTATGCGGAGCAGTATTATCAGTCGCTCTTCTAGTCATTACATTTCGAAAAAAATCGATACTTTTTTTAGTAAAGGAATAATTTTCTTAGATTAAGCATTTTTTTCTTTGGTGAGATTCATATTTTGAATTGAAAACAGAAGTGTTTTTAAAAACCTTCTTTGCTTTCATTTCGAAATTATTATAATATCAATTGACTCACGGATTGATTATGTGGGAGTTAGCGTGTCATAGTTTAGGATTTACCTTTTTAACCATAGCCATTCTTTTTGGAGCAGTAGGCTAAGAGCATGGGATCTTATGGGACTTGGGGAACCCCAAGCGAACTTGGGCTTTTATTCCTTGACCATATCGCGATTTATTTTACCTACTAGAAACTAGAATACATATTAAAGTAAACAAATCAAAGTTTTGAAAGTACGAATTCGCCACTTGTGGCTTCTATTAGGATTTCTATGAATTGATATGTTATTTGGAATCAATCTATTAGGAATAGGTCTACATAGTTTTATGGTTCATTCCATTAACATCTACTTGAATTTCCAACTACACAGATAGAATTGAATAACTACATCAAGAATACATAAAGAACATCATCCCATATATATATATAAAGCTTCTGGTTGGCGAGTTTTTTGAAACCGTTTGAATCATTCCCTTATTCAAAACGGTTCTCCAAAAACTAAAATGCCTCTCATTACAATTCTAATTCACTTTGTTCTCTTTGCATTGGTACGCGAACGATTTTAAAAAATCTCAAAATCAAAGACAAAAATCGATTTTCCGTATTATTAATGAAAGACTATCGATGAATACTTAGATAGTAGTAGCTTGCCCCCTGTCAACTGAGCGCTAGAACGAAACCGATAAATACCAATACCTATACGGGTAGAAAGATACAGATTGAAACAATAGTTCTCGTGGTCCAGAATCCGCAAAATTTATAGTTGAACTGAATGCTTGTCTCCATATAACATCGGACGTCACATAGATACTAATAAAGAGGAGTTATATCATTCCAGCCATTACAAAAGTAATTAGCTTTTTGGTCATTAAAAGTATTTGGACTAGTAATTATTCCAAAATACTAATAATTCCGCCGACACAACCACTCATCCTGGCAATGCAAGAGAAGCCATCGAAAAACTACTGAACATGGTAACTGTTTTGCATTGGATCGATATCCCCCCCATTTTCGTCGAGATAAACCAACTATTCTTTCAAAACTCGTTTCCTTCCAAGCAAAAAAAGCGCAGCACCAATATCCATGAGAGAGTATTTGGTAAAATGTGCACCGGTGAGTCCCATTCCGGATAGAACCCATTTCCTATAATTGTGAAACCCATGTGAGATACATGAGGAATAGGCTATTCTGGTTTTTTTAAATGCCGGTGACCGCGAGAGGTTGAAGCTGCCATAGATTATTTGATCGTTTCCCACTATTACCACCAGGGAGAAAATCTAGTAATGAGCGTGGTTAATATGCCATGTTGAATCCGAATAAGTCCATTGCGCCATTTTTTAATAAATTCCAGCTAGAAGCATACATGTACTGGAAGGTGCTTCTCCATGGTTACTGGTAACCACGTATGAGGGGGATCTCGGCGATTGACATCATAAGCAATAAGGAATCCAAATATAATATTGATTGCCAATGCACAGGATATGACTTGATTAGTTTACTTTGAAAAATCTAATGTGGTTCATTAGTGGCCAATACACCCATACCTAGAAACTCCTATTAAGAGAAAACATGGAGCCCCCCGCAGTGTACAAAATAAACTTTGTGGCCGAGTAGAGCCGTGTTCTTTCCCCCCACATGGATCAAAGTAATAAAGCAGATTAATTCGAACTCCCACAGCAGAAAAAAAGTAAAAGTCTCGAGAAGAAAATGACTCCTATTGACCGCTGTACATGCGAACATGAAAAATACGAACATGCGAATTTTCGAGTAACTGGCCAAGCCGTCTAAGGTAGCTAAAGTAGTGATAAATCCTGTCAGTAAAATAGGGCCTAGAAAGCCCTCGTCCCAGTTTCCCAGAAAATCACAAATATCTATCCATTTTAAATCTCTCCAATTGGGTTTATGATCGTCCAATTGAAATGATAACAGAAAACATAGGTCGTTAGAAGAGCTCCACGAGCATTACAGATCGCCTCCCACTAAACATCTTATTTTCCTTTATAGGGAAGAACAAATGACTAACCGACGATCTCGGCAAACAACAAGTATTTTAACCAAGGAAATGACTCGATTATAAAGACAAATACGTTTTGACCAAAAACCCGTGCTCGGAATAGAATAATATATTTTCTCGAGTACGGGCTTTGGCGGTAACGAGGAATCAATATGATTCCAGTGGATTTTTTTGTAACGTATCAATTACCTAGACCCATGCTGCGAGTTTGTTTCATATGATACATAACACTGACACCCCCGCCAAAATCCGTTGCAGGCGATCACATCTCTTACCACCCACACAGTCCCCGGTTCTTGGTGCGGAATCACTTTGCTTAGCTTTACATCCGTCCACAAAGGTATCATGTTCCAATAACATCTTTGGCAGCTCGTACACAGTGAGTACACCCTATACAAATGTACATAAATTTTGTACTGAATGTGACATGGATCTATAAATTCCAGGTTTGAACATCACAATTTTCAATCTGGGTAGAAAGTAGTATTTATATTATAGACACCAGACGAATCATGGTTTATTAAAATTTTAAGGAATCAATATTTTCTCATCTGTTCATGAGAAAAAGCCAAGAGACTTATGAATTTCCGTTTCAAAAATCTGATCATACGAGCCACATTGTAACTTAAAATTGCCGAACAACAATTGATCAAATCATTCAACTCATATCAATATTCATATTTGAAATATGATAATAAAAAAAAACTAAATTATATTCATATTTGAAATATTAATAAAATAAAAATAAAACTAAATTAGTAATTAATTTATTTTTCGTAATATGATTAACATATTATTATTTACTAAAGTATTTTTATTATTTTATTATAATTTTATACATTATCAGTATATTATTATTAGATATTTATAATATTATACAGTAGATTCTATTATTATATCATAACCTAACAGTATATTATTATATATAACATAAAAATACAATCATACATTAAAATACATTAAAAACATTAAAATGAAAATCCCTTAAAATTAAAGTACATTCCAATTTGAAATACATTAAAATTAAATACATAAACTAATAAAAAAACAAATAAACAACGAAATAAAAATTATAATAGCCAATAAAATTGAATATGAATTATTTTCCATTAATGGAATAGAAGTTAAAGAATAGAAAAAGAATAGAAAATCTTCCAATTTAATTTTTATTTTTCTTATGCTTTATCAATGTTGTGCGGTGTCTTGATTTAATGATCATTATAACTGATGTCGTCATATATGCTCCTGATAATAATCACTAATTATCAACCATTCGATTGATTTGAACGAGTTGATTTTCTGTTTTCGATGAATCGGACGAAACAATTAGCTAACCAGATGCTGCTTCAGCAGCTGCAACACTATAATAAGATTTGAGAAAAATGTTTCCTTTTAATTGGCGACTATCAATATATCCGAAATGTTATAAAAAAAAACAAGATTAATATTACCTATTTAGTATCAGCTCAAGACACATGAATGCTTCTAACCATGTTTCGCCTTGGATCAATCCATAGAGACGATAGAAAATAAATAACACACTCCACAAAAGTAACATGCTCGTAAACATCTTGACTAACCCTTATCAATCTCGATTCATTTCACTATGAACAATTCAAGCGAGTCATTTTTTATTTATTTTAGAACTTCGAATTCTAAAAAACTTTTTAAGTCTTTTAAAATTCTAATTACAAATATGTATTATTGGCGATCCATATGTATTGCAGCTACAGGAAACTAAAAGAATTATAGAATTAGTTCAAAGGGAAGATAAAAATCTGTCGATAAATGACTCCCAATTTGTTTGAACGTTACTTATTAGGTCCTGTTCCTATAATCTGGTTTGATCTTGTAGTCCAAATAATTTCCGTACCAGACGTTCTGGTAAGTTTATTAGTGAAAAAAGAATACTTTTCCAAACCATTGAAGTGACTCCACTCCAATGGTCCAAAAATCCGAATCCTTGGAATATTCTGAACCATTCATGTAACATTACCGCAATATGATTAAGACCTTTACGCTCCTCACATAATATGTAGCTGTGGGCAGCTACAAAAAAAGCGTTCGTGGAATGTAGAATAAGGCTATACAAACAAGAACCAATCCCACCGAAAAGCAGAATAAATAGGATTGGGTACGTATACTACCCCCAGACCCCCTAGTATTAAACTGACCCCAGAATCACAAGAATATCATTTCTTGGTCCAGGTAAATCCAGTATGTATAATAAATGTAAAACAAAATATAAGTCAAATCCATGACCTTACTACATGGTCCATGAGGAAAGGTTACCCCATTTTTTATTGTAATATGATATGTTCCTATTTATGGTATATGAGATGTTCCTAATTGAATTAAATCTTAATAGGATTAATTTTATATTAATTTTATATATGGATTTAATCATTTTCATAGATGATTATATATAGATATTAATTTTATATATAGATCTAATTTATATCGAATTTAATTTTTTATATATAGAAGTATTATTTATTGGCCAATCCTACTTACTTTTTATCAAACGAAAAAGAATAAAAATTAGTTGAATGTATATTTCGAAATTCCCGTGAGAATATATTATCAGTTAATCAAAGAGTGGTTTCTCACCAATCTGATAGTTACTATTATTATTTGTAGTGTACTGACCAATTATTTCTAATATTATTTTAGTTACTGACCCCCAAATAAAAAAAGTTTTTTATCTTTTATATCAAACCAAAATCTTGTAAGCGGTAATCGTTCTTGAATCACAGGTTTATCTTTATCGATTTTGATTAGTCACCGAATGCATAACTGTTTGAATTGGTATCTCCATTACTGACATTGTAACCGACTCAAGCCATTTGATTATAATTCAATTTCGTACGATCATAAGTAGAAAGCTCATATTTCTTCATTCATGGAGCACAGTTTGTTGGACAATAACTCGACACAGTTCCAAATATACAGACCCCGAAATCAATCTATAATAAGCATTGTTTCTTTTTCATATCTCGGTTGCCAATCTCCAATCAACACAGGTAGATCTATTGGGCATACCCTAACACTACTTCGCAAGCATACATTTTATCAAATTCAAGTGATTCGACCACGAAAACGCTCTGATGTACTTGATTTCTCATAAGGATATTGAATGTTACAGGTAAGGTTTTGTTTGGGATAGGTACTTATGAAACTTTGACCAATTACTTGCAGCTCGTATTGTGTTGTTGACCATAATTCATGAACCCATTACCATGGAACCATCTTGTAGATATCCATAAATAATTGATGTTTCTTTCTCTTGTTTGAAAGATGTTTATGAATCTAAATATCGTTATCGTGTATTCTGTTTATTATTGAAACATTGGGAAGAGGTTGTCAATAATAGATTACCCCAGAAATAGGTAAAGAACTTCCCTCCAAGATTAATAGCGGGTCCATTCTCCTCCTAGGTAAAGTCCCATCTTGTTGTGATAGAAATGACATGAAACAATAAGCTTGTAACTAATGTATAAAGAACCAATTGTCATTCCAAAGACTCCAACTCTTTTTTTTCTTCCGAAAAGCTCCGGATGGATATGTGGAATAGATAAATCCCACCCACCTAAGTAAAGAACCTTACGAATAAACAAGAAGCTAACTATATTAGGTACGAAGCAAGATAAAATAAACCAAATCTGATACCTGAATATTCCGGTTGATTAACCTGCTGACTATTCCTCCTCCGCTTCTGTAAATCAAGGGCAATCTCCTCACATTAGCTATAGAAGAATTATGAAAATATAAATCCTATGGGCTGCGCCATAGATTCCACCCCCAAAATCATATTTGGACTGTGCGTCAACATATCAACTGTCTTGAACTGTTTATATAATGATAGTCGTAAGAACATTACTGTTTCCCTCGCTAGTCCAAACCGTACATGAGACCTCGCTCATACGGCTCCTCTATTGCCACAAATAAATGTAAGGACCGTTTCGATATTGATCACCCCTTTCTTTGGGGTACTAGAATAAGATATATCAGAGAGTCCAAAATTAAACCAATGAATTCGTTGGCTAAATAAAAAAAGTTCTTCGTAATTACTCTCATCCCTTATGATAATAAATGTATTTTTCTTTGTTCGGTAATACTCAGCCCTTCAATAAATACTCGTTATACAATCAATCCTAAGAGAGTTAAAGAATAGGAACAAATTTGTTTGGGGTGGTTTTCCCCATTAATGTGATAAAAATTCCACCCCTATGGGATGGGAAAAAAAGAATAAATAAATCAAATATCTTTTTTCTTCCTTCGATTATTACATTCGATTATTACATCCATTTCTTTGTTCTGCTTTTTCTATCTCAGAAGAGGGTAGTTGAAAAAATAAAAAAAAAAAGAATAGGGGATTATCGTTGGGATATTCCATTTATTTAATCATTGCATAGGAGCTACGCTAGATCGGAATCGTAGGGAAGTACTGCTGATCATTTCTACTCAACTTAAGTACCCTATTTTATCGTTATTCCGGTTTTTTATTTTTTTTTAATTTTTTTTTTTTTTTATGTAGAATATCTCTATTTTTGATACCTTACATTATCTCTATTACTAATCCGTTGTGCCCTTTGGTGTTCCTACCGTCCACTTATTTTTTGATTGATTACGGCATGGTATCAATACAAGACAGTAATGAACTCTACAGTTGATCTTTTACCCCGCTTCAAGATATGATACGAATGAAAAGATCTTAATCTTGGGTAACTCAGTTTACACTGCTTATGTTTTACTTCACTTTATTCTTGTACATATGAATGAGATTTTATCTTCTTACTGCAACTTCTAATTGTTTTGTGTTCACTCATATAACTATCTGTTTAACTCATTGACCCTAGATGACTAAAAAAATAAATCCCTATTCAATACATTACATTCAACTTCGTTCCTTTATCTTCTAGGAAAGAAGTATAAATTTCATGTTCAACGAATCACACTTAAGTATATGATAACACACATAGAGTTAATGGTATTTCATAACGATAATTGAGCACAGCTCGTACGCCCACCTGAAAGGAATATTTATTATTACTTCCGTATCCTGACATAGAAGCCCAATAGGAGCAATACTGTTAAATGGCGACCCATAAACAAACACACCCTTACTGAGATCGGTAAAATGAGGCGATACCCAAAAGGAATTACTAATAACTTAGTAGAATTGATATTACCACTATAGAACGGTCCCAGTACTAAACAAATACGACATACTCCTCTAAGATGGGAGAAGGTCTTCTTTTAAAAACAGTAGTTTTAGTTTCCATCTGCTATAGCTTGGAAGAATTGCCCAGGGGCCGTCATATTCAGCCCAATAGTTTTTGTATCGCTGCAGATAGTTCTCTTTCTAACCACACACTTCGAGTACCCCTATTTTAATTCCCATCTAAGGGTCAAAATAGGGTACAAAGATCCAATGAGTCCATATACTTTCGTTTAAGGATTCCGATATAAAAAAAGAATTGATAGCTTTTTGGTACTTCTGTCGTTCATTATCATTTCAACGATCAACCCTCTTCCCTATGATATCTATACTACTAGTACGTCATGTTCAGCCAAGGCATTCTTTTAACGATCTGAGAAGAATTTGCAAATTTAAATGAAGCCGTGTGACGATTGTTCCATCTCCCGGAAAACACTATTACATCCTATCAAATAATTCCTAATTCCCCTTTTGGGGCTTCTACTCCCTCACGTAAGTTCTGTTCGACAATTTCAAAAATTGGGTGAAGGTTTTTTTACTCTAAATCTATTTCAAAATCATTCCATTGGATTTTTTGCTCATCAAAGCGTCGACTTCTAAATTCTCATAGGGGCCTCCAGGAATTCCTCTAGAGCTGGTTGAATTAAATTTATATATTCCCTCATTTCACGATTCGTACTAATCACGAGCTAACGAATCTCTTCTTTTTGCCCTGTGGACTTCCAATCGAATTCATTGTAACTCATATTATCAATTTTACGAAGGATCCCCTTTGTGTTCCCAGAAGCTCGTAACATCGCCTGAAACCCCAATTTTGCTTCCTCTACACCAATAATGCCCATCCTCGAACGCGCTCCAAAAAAATTGGATTTCGCGTAATGAGTTTTTTGAATCACAATTCCTTAAAATAATCGCAAAAATCCAACCTTATCTATCCCGCCATAAGGTAGATCGGCAGCTACTCCTCCGATGCGGAATAATTATGCAAGCATCGCATACCTGTGCGGCTTCGAATAAATCATTATCAATTCTCTCTCTTGAAACTTATAGAAAAAGGTAGTCTGCGCGCCGATATCCGCCATAAAGGCCCAAGCCAAAACAAATGAGAAGCTATACGGCTCAGCTCCATCTAATACTCTGATAAGCTGCCCTTTAGGTACTTAACATTTTCCAGTTGTTCTGTGCATTTACCGTTATTGCCTCTGTGACTAGTAGCTAAATAATCCCACCGGTTACATAAGGCAATATTGTATAATTGTTCGGTTTCGCTATTTTTTCCATCCCTCTGTGTAAATAGCCCCCCAATATGGGTTCAACAGGTCGCAGTACCCCTTCCACCATCGAGATAACGATCATCGAAGAACACCATGCATTATGGGTGGTTGAGACCCATATAACTATCATGAAATCTTTTTTGTAGCCGGTACAGTCATATCGTTGCTTCCTAATTCATTATTTCATGAATTCCCGCAAAAAAGTGAGGTTTCATCAAAATAAAAATCTAAATAACTACTATACTATTCAACGATTTAATTAATGTGGGGGGGGGGGGTGGGCGGGAAAAGGGGTGGTGGGGATTTTTTTGGCTCCCTAATACCCCCTGGTCACTTAATTTCCTTATAACGCCCTCTTTTTTCTTTGCCAACTAAGGCCAGCGCGTTTGACGTTTTCTCAGATTGTTTGGTAGACCTCTTTGTGATAAAAAATCTCTTTTGTGCAATTCCAAATGTGAAGTAGTCTTCGTATCTTATTGGTGAAACTTATACTTGAAATTCAACAGAACCCCTGTTTTCTTCTTTTTCTTCTTGTGGAAGAAGTGAAATGAATGAATTTTTGACCATAAAACTTTTTTTAATCTTTTTCTTTTCTTTCTTTTCCATGCCATGGATTTTACCGATTCAGTAAAAATAAAATAATAATTATTATATTATGTCAATTTTTTTGAATCTAGTACACGCAAAAATTTAGATTTATCCGTTTCTATCTAAATCAAATTTTCCATTTGATTTAGATAGAAAAGAAAAGGATATATAGTTAGAAAAGGATAATATATTTCTGCATTTACGAAAGCGAATGATTTCTTTGCACCTAAAAAGATTCTTTAGATCCTTCTTTCTAGATTACTTGAAAATTTGATACCAAGTAAATACGTACATGTCCCAGAACGTAACACACCATATGCGTACATCTTTCGGTTTTATTTACTGAAAACGGCATGTGATATATAGGAAATATACTATTAAATAATTCTGAATCGTGGATACATACGTATCCTTGACATACTGAAACGACTACCATTATTGGTATCAAACCAATAGCGATTCATACAAGCTAAAATCTTCTAATCGGTAATTGGGCCAAAGACAATTTGCTTTAATTAATTTATTTACATCGTATTAGATACGTTGGTCCTCATTCAAAAATTGTTCAGAGTTTTCTTATGTTGTTTTCGTTGCAAAATACTTGGATTTCGATTCACAATATCCCGATTATGAGAGTATTAACAATTCGAATTTCTCATTTCTCTCTACGTCTAGCGAGAGAATTTTTCAATTAACCACGAAATTATAATGATCTTGATCCCCCTTCACAATATAGTTGCCAATGTCGTCCATGGAGTTTTAAAATTCGTCTTTATCAACATATCGTTTCTTTATGTTTTTCTATTAATTTTGGTTGTGTACTCTTATCACCAATGAAAATACTTTATGGGTTTGAATATAAATACTGAATTTTCCATCCCTTCTTAAAGATAGACGAATTGGTTCGATAATTAATATTCCCCTTTTTATTAATTCTGTAAGAGCTTTACTTTCTGATCACATTACATCCAGATGTATCTCTCCTCTTTGAATCGAGGATATAGTAATTTCCCTTGGATTTATCATCTAAGTAGAGACAAATAGCCTAACTTATTAACAATTTTTTGATTCAAGGGTCATCCCCTCTTAATTGAAAAATAAAAAATTTTTTCAGGACAATCTAGTTCTCCTTCCTTATTTTTCTTGATTTTTTTTTTTTTTACCTTTTTACTGTTTGATCTTCGTCAATCCTCTTCAGGATATTCCTTTTGTTTTGTTTTTGTGGTCTGATACAAGATTTGATTGACCTCTTTTTCTTGTTGTTTTTGAAATTCTATTTTAACGGATCTTTGAGGTTTTTGTTTTGACTAATATTTTTTTCATTTTGATTTTGACCTAATATTTTTTTATTTTGGGGGGATTTTGCCTATATTTTTTTGTTTTGACTAATTTTTTTTTGATTTTGATTGACAATATTTTTTTGATTTTGACTAATATTTTTTTGATTTTGATTTTGACCTATATTTTTTTGATTTTGACAATATTTTTTTTTGATTTTGATTTTGACTAATATTTTGTTTGATGTTGAGTTTGACTAATATTTTTTTGATTTTGATTTTGACTAATATTTTTTTCATTTTGGATTTTGAACTAATAGCATTTTCATTTTGATTTTGACTATATCTTTTCATAATAAATATTAGAATAGAATTTGATTGTATGATCCACGGTTAATCGTATATGCATCAAAGTACACAAATTCTGGTAGAACCAGGTTCCTAGATTGATATGGTAGAATATTTTCGATTCTTCCATCCAATCAAAAAATTTTTTTTGATGAGTCTTAGTCCTTAGTAGTTTTATAATTTCGGTACCGATATACATATCGGTCCGTCCTCAATATCACTATTGTTCTCAATAGCACTATTGTTCTCATATCACTATTGTTCTCATATCACTATTGTTTCTCAGGCAAAAATGAGAATGGCATATCCAAAGATTTGCTACCAGAGTGGGGCGGGGTATCAATAAATATTCCTTTTTAGGTAACCATCATAGTCATATTTTAGCAATACTAAACATTCGGGTTGTCAGTGTGTAGGAGTCCTTACTATCCCCATAATTTATATATTCATGTGATAAAATCATACTGTAGTGTTTTTTAATTTTTCTTTTCGACTCGTCGAGAAATCCCTGCATAAAAATTTCATTCAGTGTAATGAATTAATCGTCTTTTTCTTTTTTATATGAATACAATTTCATTGATTCTTTTATTTTGGAATAGTACAACGTTGGTTGCTCTATTTCGCCATTTTTCGGTACTAATCGAGACCCATTTGCTCGAAAAAATTATATTGATAATGCCCTTAACCAGTTTTTCCATTTTTCATTCCCAGACTTATTAAGTTCTTATGCCTGATTTTGGAATCAATATTCCTCGTGTCATACAGGAATAAAAACAGAATTGATTTGATCCAGGTCATCATCTATATTTGCTTTTCCAATTTATAATAGAGGGCCAAACACGAGGAAATCGAAGAATTACAGATGAATGTACAAAAGAATTTAATTCTGTGAACCGAAGACGCAACATGCTATCAACAGAGTTTAAAAACCTTATTGGCACCCTACTATTCTTGCGGAATATAATAGCTTTAACAATTAAAAAATAAGTTTCGTTTCGAAAGCAATGAACAATTCTATTGAATTAAGGCTGAACAAACGATACACAAAAGGAATCAAGTACAATTGGCGGGCGGATTACGGAAAAGAAATTGCACGTGTCCTAATGGATCGAGAGGCAGGGTTCCCCTACAAACACTTCGCATGCTAAAATTGATCATTGTTCCTATACAATTCGAACTATCTATGGAGTTAGCATCAAATTTGGATATTTGGTGGACGAGAATAATCGACCTTTATTTATCTTGCCATTCTGGCCAGTGATATAACAAAATAACAAACTGTTTCATTCTTTTTCCGTTAAATCAACAAAAATGAGGCAATTCTCATGCTATAAGGTTGAATAAAAATTCGATTGACCTTTG
>PYDT01001379.1:0-24982 GCA_004837865.1 Musa balbisiana
TATTTCAATTATAACGAATCATATAGCTATCCTTCCTCTGCACAGCAACCGCAGTCCCGATCGGTACCGAAATCTACATATTCTTTCTTTCTGTTTTTTGGTTCCTTGTCTATGCTACTCTATGTTATTCAATAGATCAATAGAAAATGTACTCAAATTCCTTATAAGATTTCCGATTATTGATTCGTAATAGAAGTAAGATCTTGGAAAAGCGTGAATCGATGGTTTTCTAATAATTTTAGAAGCCATATTTATTAAATATTCACTTATGGAACATATTATAATATTCACTAACAAATTTCAATTATATGTAATGCTAAATCTATAATAACCCATTTTGGGGTTAAAAGTTTTTTTGTTCCAATCTTTATTTTCAAGTAATTGGTTGGGCGTATAATACAATAAATATACTGTATCCAAAATACAATAGTATATACTATATTAGTGAAAGACGAATATTACTAATTATGAAGAAAAAACAGAACCCAGTTGGAACAATCCCTAGTCGTGATGCAACCGTTATGTATGAATCTCAAAACACAGGTTCTTTCTTGACCAACTAGAAGTATGGACTCCATGCTGGGAACGACCGAATATAGAATCTAAAAGGCTAATGGGTTTTTGTTCCGTCTTTGAATCGAGTTGGACCTGAAAAAAAGAAAAAATATAAAAATTACAATAAAGTAAAGTTTTATTTTTTCGATAGATCGGGGGACAACCTTTTTTCTGTCATTCGAATATTGTTATGGGCAATTAAGCAACCAAAAAAAAAAAAAAAAAATCTTACTGACTGAGTCCAATGAGTTAAATAAATAGAACATGTAAAAGTATCAGGCCGGTCGTTCCAAAAAAGATTAGATCCTATTGAATAGAAAGGAAATTGATTCAAATGGAATTTTCAACTCCAATTCTTTTATTCCAAAATTACTTACATACTTTATGTTTTTAATATTTAATTTATTTAATATTTAATTTAATATTTAAGTATACGTCTATAAGTCTTTAAGTTTGAATGAAGTTACCCGGCACGTTCTTATTCTATTACTTTACTTAGACTTTATATTTTACTTACTTTTACTATTACTTTATTCACTCACAATTCCAACATGAATCTGTTGGATTCCGAATCATAGGATCGGTCAATGTCCAGCAGATGACTCGAATTTTTCTACCTATGTCACTCTTATGTTAGTCTTATCTATAATGACTGATGGATCAGAATTTTCAATTGGAACTAAACTAATTCTGGTCCATTGATTGTTTCTTGCCGTCGTATTTTGTAAAAATTGAAACTTAGGTAAAGTGTTTTATCAACATATTAGCAAAGAACATATCTATTTAGCTCTTATCATGCTTACTATACTAGTTATTTTCGTTTCTACTGCTGCTTAACTATAACCTCAGCTCTATTCATTGGTTTGAACAGATACGCCTTATTTGAAATGAATTGAATGAAAATTGATAAAAACGAATATTTCTCTGAATTCCCGGGTATTCATGGTTCTTTCCTCACAGCATTGCCAATTCTTGGTCAGGGAGATTCACGGATAATTTAGATTAATATTTAGGATCGATCTTACTTATCTTTTTATCCCTTAAACAAACCGAAATATTTTACGTTTTTTCTATTTGCGGAAGCGCTTAGGTTCTAAATTCCTAGTACTTTCATGAATTATTCGTAACCGCATATTTTACATATAGACGTGGTATCATTGACCGTTGTGTTGAGTAATATTTCTTTCTTTTTTTGATTGACCTCCTGCGGAAGGAGGTCAAATTCAAGTTTTTCAAGTTATACAATGCAACGTTTTGTTTGTTAACTTATTTTATTGTGATTCGACATCAATAAACCGAATGCAACCTCTGAGGATTTGAACCTACGACATCGGTTTTTGAGACCCCGTTCTACCGAACTGAACTAACGCGCTTTCTTATCCTTATGACAGGAGATACGGACTGTACTGAAAGCAAGTCTTTTTCTAACCCCCAATACGTCTTGCATACATATAGTATGCCGACCAAAGATTATGTTCCCATTTTAAATCGATCTCAATGAATCCCTCGTGACTTGCCCATGGAGAAGTAATAGTATGGATGACAGGATTTGAAACTCCGTGACTATTTTGTACCCCAAAACAAACCGCGACCAAGCTGCGCTACAGCCCTTTTTCAAAAATTGTTCTACAGTTTCTTGTAACAAAAATCCCTGTCTTGTTTTCCATATCGTCATTTCCTCCTCCATCCTATCTACGATTTTTCTTGTCCATTTCTTCTTTTTGGTTTTGTTGGTGTTCATATATACATAATTATAGCATCTGAAACCCTAACGATAAAAAAGTTAATATTTATCAGTAAGCTCAGGAACAAGTGATTAAATTTTTTTTTCTTTTACAAAAAGAAAAAAATCTATTTCTTCATTGTACATATCTATTTTAGTTAGGAATCCTGTTTAGGTTAGGAAATTCTGTGTAAAAAATCAATGATCTGACTACAGCATCTGACCATATATGTATTACATCTATAATAGAAGGAGGTTTTCAATGCGAGCATATAAAAACATATCTCCTCCGTGGCACCCTGTGCTAGTACTCTATGGGTTTGGGTCTTTTAGCAGCCTATTGATAGAATTATCGGTTATTTCCGGATGCTTGTCCTTCCCCTTTTTTTTATTCTAGTTATTGATTGATAATGCGCAGAAAATGAATAAAATTAGAGATCAATTCCACGTGACGAAAATTTCTAATTTCGCCCCCTTTTTTCAGTCTTTTTAGGATGGAAGGAAGAAAAAAGTGTATGACCTCAGCAAAAATGTGGTAAGATCGACTATCGAATTTTGGAGAACGATGAAATGTGGATCCAGTCTACGGCCGAGTTCCACTAAATCATAGCATAGAAAGACGATATTTAACTTAAATAATAAATAAATAATATTAATAAAATATTGAGATTTAGAATAGGAAACATTGAGAGTTATAAAGAAATTGTTTTAATTTAATTATTACTCCATTAAATTATTACTTTTAGTATTCTATTACTTTATTATTCTATTAAAATTGTTACTATTAATCCATAAATATAATATATTATCTATTAATTCTCATTATTATGAAAGATAATTGCAACGAATACTAGAATTCCATTTCTAGTTGTAACTTCTAATCGATTTTTTTTTGTTCTTTTCTTCTTCTTACAGCTCGGATCGAAAATAGAAGATTAGCCGATCCAAATTCAAAGGAGGTTCATGCAAAGGGTCAAGATTCCGAGTCATAGTTATTTTGGAATGTAACCAAGTTGTGCCCGAAATGAGTCAATAAGCAACGCCATGGTATTTC
This sequence comes from Musa balbisiana, assembly GCA_004837865.1. Lineage (NCBI taxonomy): Eukaryota > Viridiplantae > Streptophyta > Magnoliopsida > Zingiberales > Musaceae > Musa > Musa balbisiana. Next base: position 3,333 of record PYDT01001379.1, read on the forward strand.
TAGATATAATACCACAGATCACACAATATGCCTTGGTCGATAGAATGAGAAAAATTTTGTCGCTATTGTAACAAGCATACGATTCATGGAGGAAATACAGAACTAGATCGAACAGAAGCGTGGGCTCTCGCCAAGGAGAGGAAGAACGTTAACCTATATTAACATATATAATATACATATGATTACAAATCCAGCCTATTATGGGTCGGATCTGAACTGAATTGAATAAGAAATATAATTTTAGAAATAAGGATAAACCATTGAAAATCCAAGCAATCTTTTCGTAATCCAAGCGATCTTTTCGTAGAGGCGTTTGCCCCCAATTGGATCGGGTGATCGAATCGATTATAGGAAACATTGATTTTAATTATCGATTTATTTGAACAGGAAAAATATTATCTAGGCGGGTGAATAGATTGACTTTGAAACAACAACGATTACTTACTATTGCTATAAGCAGCCCGTATTTTCTCTTTGTTAGCCCTTTTTCTTAATAATGAGAAATGTGAGAGGCGAGTCGATCCCCAGAACGTAACTGGTCCTAGACCAAAAATAAATAGACATACTCTTCAATTGACTCAAAACTCCAATTGTAACTCAGCCAGATTGATGTTTTGTTCGAAAAGCCTAGAACTAGAGTGGGGTTCCTTGTGTTTAAGAACAAAAAATGGAGCCAATTTTTTTTATTGAAACATATTCGTTCTTCCTATTACTATCTTAATTATTTATTTATTCTATTTTCCCGGAGTTCCTTCTCCGGGAATTTGTTTCAATCATTCCTGTACTTATATTACTTTAGAATCTACTTTAATGATTTAAGAAGCTACTTTATTTGATGTTTGTTGTAATCAAGTGACAGACATTCTTATTTGAATATAGCTAATTGTGCAGGTATTTTAACGATTAAGAAGCAATTGCTTCTTTGTACATATTGTGTATTATCTACTATAACTTACATACCTTATTCTCACGAGTTACTGCATTTATCCGAGTGATCCCAAACGACGAAAATCCCTCTTTTTTTGCCTCCTCATATCTCGAGAGAGAGCCAAAGCCTCATTTTCTGTTGATGTAATCGTTCGATAAAGTTTGAATGGCTCCTCTAGAGGTTGATGCAAAGAAACGAATTTTTTGTTCGACGTCTCCAGTCTGTATATCCCCGTCTAACGTCTGGTCCTTGAATGCACGTGGATTAAACCTGTGTAATGAATAACTAAGTGATGTCTATTCTTTCAGTCATCCTTTCCCACTCTCAACAGGTCGATAATAACAAAACATTATTCCGATATTAGGCATATGTCTAGTTCCAATGCTTTTGCTACTGATACCTCTCCTGACCACAATTTTTTATTCTCGTCCAGCATGCTCACACTGCAATAGAAATTCTAATGATACTAAAAAAAAAAATAGTGTTCCATCGTTCTATGGTTCTACGTCTTAACGGTGAGGTCCTCTCTATACACCTGAGCCCTCTTCTTTCATTAACCAAATTGGTTATTGTGAACTTGTATAGTTCACACTCTTTGGCTCTACCCATCAAGTTATAGAGTAATAGCTCTTTTCACCAATAAGAGTTATCTATACAGTGACGGCATTTTAATTAGGAAAGTTGGCTAGGTATCTGCGCCTCTTAGGGCCGCTCTTTTTAACAATTGCATCATAATCTTTTTGGCTTCTTCTATAATACTCTTTCCCTCCGCTTAATGGAGACTATTTGCTAACCATGGGGATTGCTTTTCATCTCAAATCTATGTGATTGGATTTGGCACCAATGTAAACCATAATTCCATCTCAAATATAGGTATATAATAATCTTTTCCATTTACCCCATTCATTGGTACCAAGGGGTTCATTGACACTGAGAAAAATGTGATCTATCATTTGGTTCGCTCATGATACTGAACGAGTCGCACATACACCCTAGTACATGTTCCTCGACGCTGAGGACATCCTCTAAGAGCGGGAGATTTCGTAACATTATCTATTGGCTGGCTTTCGTTTCTAATAGTTGTTTAATAGTGTGCATGTCGTATCGTATATAATAGTCTATGTAATATATAGAATTAGAATGGAATTGGTTGTTAGAATCGGGGGGATCTTAACCTGAATGATTTGATTGATATTAGTTAATTTTCTATTCAATACAAATCACAGAAACTTCGAATTATGGTTTGAAATGGATTTTAACCGAATCCGGTATTTCATTTCCGACCGCTACGAGATCAACAAGTAGCCAGCTCTTGGGCTCTGTTGCTGACAATACAAACATTCCCTTTCCATTCTACGGATACACACCCATAACAGGCTTGCCCTTTCTTTGTACATAAACCGTTGTTAGAGGGTTCACGAATTTTACAGTAGTTCTTCCATTTCCAGGACCATTCCCTGTTCGTGATTCATACAGACTAGAGGTTATATCATGACCCTAATTATTTGATAGGATATAACATCATGACCGGTTTCCTCTATCCTCGCAGAGTGGCTAATGTAAGGGATACAAAAAATACACAGAAATTGGAACAACCTTACAGGCTCTTCTGTGTCCGTTGGCTACGGCTCCGCAATGGAATTTACTTTTTTCTTCTCTCTATTCTTATCTAAGAAAGACAAAGAATCCAATCTGATTCAGATCGTTTAATGATTCCATTTACCCACCCTCCTCTTCGTAGGGAAGTCAAAATCTATATGGGTTCTGTTTGCTTTATATATTTTACCTCGTCTGTGATTAGCAACCCAGTGCTTTTCTGGATACGATCCAATCAGGAAACTGATCGTTTTTTTTTTTTTTTCATTTTCGTACTCTTCCATAACATAAATATCAAAAAAGAAACTTCTGGTGTGGGAAGAAAATGGTTTTGTTACGCTGAAAAATGTACCCCCGACACATAAACTCAAACAAAAAAAATTCCCCGGAAAAATACCTTTGTTTCATCTCTACTCGCTACAACATCCATGTTAAAAAACAATAATGTTTGTATCATATCGAACTCGCAGTGCATGCTATTATACTTATTAATTCATATTCATATGCGAGGCATAGTCTTTCTTTTTTTTTTTTCAAATAAAACCTCATTGGCGCCAAGCGGAGGGAAATGCTAGACGTTGGTATTTGCTCCTCCGATCCAGAATGAACTATCCCAATAGAAGCTGCTACCCATGCTATTGTAATGCACATCGGGTGCACAAATTGCATAGTATCTAAATATCTATTCCTTATACTACCCATCCGCCGGGAGAGTTTATAAAACAAAAAAAGATCCCTATATTATCTCTATACTGAGATATACCATGAGACCAACAATTTGATTTGAGATCTCGCTATTTTTTGTTAACCTCTTGCCGAAACAAAGTCAACCTTTCCTCATGAAGTCGGTGATTAGGACAAAATTGGTTCCTTTAGGAACTGTCACTGCACCTTGGCTGCCTACTGTTCAAAAAAATTGCGAAAAAGATCAATGTGTGCGATTCCTTCATTTTTTTTTTTTCTGTAATAGGTTTTTTGTTTTTCTATAAAGCTTTCCATTTTTTTAAAGACATGAATGAGTTTGGCTTCCTTACCTAAGTAAACAAAAATTTACTGAACTTATTGTACATTGCAATTGAACAATCTCTCTCATTGAGTATTGTTTCATCGCATTCCAAATCACGATGTAATTTTCTTGTTTCTGAATGGGCCTTTTCAATTCTTTTCGGTTCATGTTCACTCCTGGAAAAGATCTGTCCGAATTTCCATTTGCACATATAGGGCAAATGGTCTCAGTACCACTATCTTTTGTTACGACTTTTTTTTTTTCAATTCGTTTCATGCCTTTCCCCATCATTCGTGTACTCATCATACTATTCCGTTGGTTTATTGGTTGGACTTTGAAATCCCTCCTATAATAAGATAAGAAATCTTTTATGATAAAGCGGTAATCGGACATTACATGGATTACCAGTTTGGTATTTTCTGAACGAGCCTGGATACTTTTATTACTTTATTTTATTTTATTTTTCCAAGTCAACCATAAATTAACTCCGAATTGATCCCCTTCGCCAAGAAATACTTGATCAATTGCACGTCACGCGCCGAATGATTGATGGTTCCCTCATACAATATTTTCTTCGGCGAAACAGAGTAATATTTCGATCGGGGCGAGAACGGTTAAATCCATATACCCAATATGTCTGACAGTCCTCCCTATAAGTCAACCCAAACTGCCTCTTCCTCTCCAGGACTCCGAAAAGGTACTTTTGGAACCCACGGCATTACTTAAAGAACAATTGAGTACGTGATCTACACTTTAATGTGGAAACATAACAATGGCTTACGTCTTCCATCCCTTTTTCTGTATTGTATTTTATACATAGATTTTTTATACATAAATTGGAAGGTTTATTTATAGAGGACGAACAAATGAATAAAGAAAATTTTTTAACTAACGGCTCAATCGTTGGAGTAATAAACAAGTCTCTACGATTTCGTTTCCCTAAAGTAGAACTAATCCTCCCATATGCGATATTGTGTATTATCGGTATATAATAGAGCTGCTATCTCTTTGGTTCTTTACGAACAGAATAGTGTCCATTATTTTCATGGAACGGCATAAAAATTAACCCTTTCTCATAGGAATCTACGAAAGTTAGATACATAGTATATTCTTTTCCAATGCTATAAAATAAAGTGACATAGTGTCTATTTTTTCTTTGATAAAGGTGTATTTCCATGGGGTTTGCTTGGTATCGTGTTCATACCTGTCGTATTGAGATGATCCCGGTCCGCTTGCTTTCTGTCCTATAATGCCTACAGCCCTAGTTTGCTGGTTAGGCCGGTTCGATGGCTTTATACGAATTAGCGGTTGTGGATCCTCGACCCCGCTCTTGATCCAATGGAGACAAGGTATTTCGTTATACCCTTCATGACTCTTTTAGGATACCCCATTCTGTGTTGGTTGAAGATTTCATGAGAACTGTACGACCCCGGATTTGTAGTTATGAAGGTGTGGCAGGGGCACATATTGGTGGTTTTCTGCTTGGGCTTCTGGTCAGCTATCTGGCATTGGGTGTATTGGGACCTAGAAATCTCTTTGATGACGTATGTGCCAACCATCTTGATTGCCTAAGATCTTGGATTCATTTAATTTTCTCTCAGGGTTTGGCTGCTTTGGCTGTTGGCGCATTCATGTACCTGTTTGTATGGTCCATCTGTATATTGGTGTCCGATCTTAGGACTAAACTGTAACAGTACAACTCTGTAATTCCATCGTGGGGCGCGGAAGGCTTTGATCCTTTTTTCCCCGAGGAATAGCCTCTCATCATATGCAAGGCGGGTCATTGGGCAATTAAGCAGGCTTATTCCATCTTAGTGTCCGGCCGCCTCAACCGTCTATACAAAGGATTAACGTATGGCAATATTGAAACTGTACTTTCCAGTAGTATCGCGCGTTTTTTTTGCAGCTTCGTGTTTGCGGGAACCTATGTGGTCTGTTCAGCAACTACCGCAGCCCCAATCGGAATTATTTGGTCCACTCGTTATCATGGATCAGGATACTTCACGCAAGAAATATCGAAGAGTTGCGCCGGACTACCAAAATCTGCGTTTATCGGCATCTTTGTCTAAAATTCCGAAAACTTAGCTTTTTATGATTACTGGTAATAATCCATCAAAGGGATTATTCAGAGCAGGTCATTGACAGACGGGGATTGTAATAGCTGGTTGGTTGTTATGAACCCCGTCTTTTAGAGTCAATAAGGGCGCGACTTTTTGTACGTATCGTCTGCCTACCTTTTTTGAAACTTTCCGTAGTTTTTGGTAGATGGAGACGGAATTGTTAGAGCCGATGTTCCTTTTGAAGGGCATATCAAAGTAGATTTTGAACAAGTATGTAACTGTTGAGTTCTATGGTGGCGAACTCATGGAGTCGTTATAGTGATCCTGTGACTGGTAAAAAACTATGCTAGACGTGCCCGAATTAGTGAAATTTTTGATTAATCGGCTACTTTGAAATCTGATGGGCGTTTTTCCCCGCAGCAGTCCAAGGGGTGGTTCACTTTGGCCATGCTACGGTTGCTTTGCTCTTCTTTTTCGGACACATTTGGTCATGGCGCTAGAAACCTTGTCCGAGATGTTTTTGCTGGCATTGATCCAGGTTTGGATGCTCAAGTGGAATTTGGGCATTTCCAAACTTGAGATCCATACACAAGAGGACAATTATTCTGATACAACCTTGCTCGGTATTTTGCCTCTTTTTTTGATTTGACTAGGGTTAGGGTACTGAAGAAATCTTGACTTGATCCCCATCTTTTCTTTGACTCTTTCCTTTTGCTTTATATGGTAAGGATGCCAAAGGAATAGTTGTGAAGCTATAATTGTAAACCACACGATCGTATCTATGGAAGCATTGGTTTATACATTCCTGTTAGTCTCGACTTTAGGGATAATTTTTTTCGCTATCTTTTTTCGAGAACCGCCTAAGGTTCCAACGAAAAAGAAAATTACTTTTTCATTATCTCAATGAAGTATGGTCTCCCCATATGGGAGGCCTCATTACTATCAACTAGTCCCCGTGTTCTTCGAATGGATCTCTTAGTTGTTGGTGAGGTTCCCAAAAGCGGTATATAAGCTACCCAGTAAAAGCTTACAAGTAATCCAGATGGAAGATGTGGCGACTATGGTGCTGTTTCCATTTTAGACAATTTCAAGATCACAATTGATCTACGATAAGATCTTTATTTACAACTCACCGGAATGGTCGACAAAGTCAACAGATCTCAACCAATGATTCATCGAATTTATGGCTACACAAACCGTTGAGATAGTTCTATATCGGGCCGAAAGACAACTACTGTAGGGAATTTATTGAAACGCATTGAATGCGTAATATGGCTAAAGTAGCTCCGGGCTGGGGACTACACCATTAATGGAGTCGCACTGGCCCTATTTACGGTATTCCTACTATTATTTTGGAAATTTATAATTCTTCCGTTTTACTGATGGAATTACACTTAGTTAAGTTTATAATGAACTTTTGACGTCCTAGTTTTCATCAAACAATTACTTTACTTAAAACTCGATTTCTACACCATTCTGGATCGACCGTGGGAATTTATTTGTTTCGGTATCTCCAGAATCTGAGTGTGTGACTTGTTCGAATTGAATCCTATTGATATACAAGAATGGTCCGTTTCTCTATCGTAGATGATTCTATTTCGTCGATAGTTATTCTAGATCTGGATCACGGAATTATATAGAAGTAGAATAGATTAAGAAAAGAATATTAACTATATCGTATACCTACTATTCAAACTCGCAACCGTACTCAGAAAGTTTTCAAATAGATTTTCCTAAATCAAACGATTTTTCTTTTTTCCCCTTCCAGACTTTTTTTTTTCTTGACGAAAGGACAAACTCTTTTCTCAGATTTTGTTGAGTCATTACATTCACGAATAGTGATCATCACAGTTTCTTACTCAGAGACCTTTGATTTACTTGAGGCTTTGCTTATTAATTTTAGTAAATTAAATCATCGTGGTTCTACTTATAATCTGGTTTCAATTGATTCATAGGTCTCAACAACAAATTCCTATCAATAGTAAAACAAAATCACTCCTGCATTACACAAAAGAAACAGAATTAAATAACAAAATAAAAAAATAGGGAAAGCAGATTCAAACGCCTGTAATGGATCAACATCAAAAGAGACAGATGAGCCACTTGATATTTTGAGGCATTTCAACACAGAAGAAAATTCGTATTTTGTTACTCGTATCTTCGGGTCGGGCAAATCAAGCTGCTAAGCTAAGAAGTTTTGAACTTTCTATTACATATCCGTTGAAACACATTTGTGTGTTTCGCTTGAGCTAACGAGATGAATTTTCATATACGGTTCTCAGAGTGGAGTCCCCTGGACTGGTTGACCTATCTCATAAAGTTCTGATTGTTTTGCGGAACCGTCTTGAGATTCAGGGCGATTCAGTGATATAAAGTAAATATGTTCCTCCTCTGTCACATTTTTATTGTTTAGAGGGGATACACTTACTTTTCTTTTTAGTACAAGGTAGCTACATTTTTGCTATGACTTTTTACTACCCCCCGTGTCCAGAGCCTTTTTCCTCTGTTCAATACATAATGACTGATGCCAATTGGGTGGTTAACCTCCGATCAGTTCATCGCTGGTCAGCAGTATGATTGTTCTAAATGAGATCTTGCACGTATTCGTGTGTACCTTACAGGGGGATTTAAAACACCCCGCGAATTACTTGGGTTACAGTTGTAGTTTTTGGCTGTATTGACGGCATCTTTTGGTGTAACTGGTTATTCCTTACCGTTGGATCAAATTGGTTCTTGGGGCGTAAAAATTGTGCCCGGAGCGTACTGAGCTAGTCCCGTAATAGGATCGCCTTTGGTATAGTTATTACGCGAAGTGGCTAGTGTGGGCCCAATCCACTTTGGACTCAGTTTTTATAGTTTACACCCTTTTGTATTGCCTCTTCTTACTCGCCGTATTTCTGTTAATGGCATTTTTCTCAATGATACGTAAGCAAGGTATTCGGGTCCTTTATAGAATCATAGATATTTGTAATTGATCATATCTCATACGGAGGAAACGATAGACAATAATATTTCATTGCTAGAAATATGATTTGAAAAATAAGACCATGTAGTTGGATACTTTTCTCAACTTCGAAGTTTGTATTCCTTATTTGATCTAATAGTTAAGTTAATTTTCCGAAGAAGAGGATGGATTATGGGAGTGTGTGACTTGCACTCTTGATTAGGCCATGCAGATATTTATTTTATCTGCCACATTGATCACACACCACATTGTCTCCACATCCACCCCACCACGTACCCCCTTAGCAAGGATTAGGCTCGGTTCGTTGGGAAACCTTTTTATGACATACCTTAATACATGTTATGCAGAACGGCTCCGTCAGTCCCGTATAATAAAATAAGTGATGTGGCATGATTCCATGTTCTGTCTATTCCACTCCTTATTTGTAGTTGTATAAATGCATTCATTTTCCTCTCATCGATCCCGATCGATAATACTATCGGAGTGAAATAAGAGATCTAAGAAGAACAGAGGCTAGACTTTATTAGTAACAGTAAATACTTTGTAGTAAGAAAATCGAGATGTTGGGGGATAAACACCAATCAAAAGACATGATAAACATCCAAAAAGCACTTGATCATGATCAAATTTCAAACCTACTTGGATATTGAGCCTTGTACCGTAAGAACTGATTGTTTGCATGAATAGTGTGCAACTCGGAAAATGGAATCTGGTAAATCTTTTCTTACATAGAGTCATTATATATGATAGTGGGGATATTATGAAAAATAGATTTTTATATGGATCTATTTCTGCCATTCCTTTCATTCTTGCTCGAGCCGGATGTGAAAATTCATGTCCGGTTCCTTCGGGGGATGGATCCATAAGAATTCACCTATCCCAATAACAAAGAACCTGACTTGAACGATCCTGTATAAGAGCTAAATTGGCTAAAGGGATGGGGCATAATTATTATGGAGAACCCGCATGGCCCAATGATCTTTTAATATTTTCCAGTAGTAATTCTAGGTACTATTGCATGTAATGTAGGCTTGGCAGTTCTAGAACCGTCAATGATTGGTGAACCGGCGGATCCATTTGCAACTCCTTTGGAAATATTACCCGAATGTTACTTCTTTCCCGTATTTCAATACTCCGCACAGTACCCAATAAGTTATTAGTGTTCTTTTAATGGTTTCAGTACCACGGATCTTGACAGTACCTTTTTTGGAGAATGTTAATAAATTCCAAAATCCATTTCGCCGTCCAGTAGCTACAACGTCCCTTTGTTGATCGGTACCGCAGTAGCTTTGTTGTTAGATTGGGCACCATTACCTATTGATAATCGCTAACTTTAGGTCTTTTTTAAATTGATTCAACCGTGAAATACCATGATTAATGTATCTAAGAATAGTGGCTGCAAGTCACTATTCTTAGATACATTAATTTTATTATGATCATTCCACGAAATACGGATTGTGCCAAAAGATTAAACAAATTTTCTTCTTTGTCTTTATACCTTTTTTTTCTTTGTCTATGTTTATTAGAAAAAGAAATAAATAATATATGGATTACAAATTCAAAGTGATTCTTATGTAAATCAGATGCATTGCTAAGCTTTTTGTAAGTGTCCGATATCTCCTTTTAACATCTCTATGCGAAAATATTCAATTCTCATAAGATCTTCTTGAACTCTTATTTTCCAAGGTCCATAATGTGTGTATAGTGGACGGCTTTTTGAGAGACTTATAGGTCCTGAAGGTATTCTGAGTTGGTCTCAAATACATTCAAATGAATTCTTTCTCGTTTTTCTTTAGGATTGGTGTTATCTATCTGAAAGGTAAAAAGGGTAAGTAAACCTTTTTTTTAATGTTTCTTTGAAATTCAGTCCTTTCCTCCTCATGTAGAAAAGGAATAATAAATCAATTAAATTACGAGAAGCTTCAATAAGTGCTTCCTGTAGATTAAACTTCGCATTCGTCCATACTTCTAGAAAAAGTATCTCTGTGTTCATTCCAGTCCCATAAAGGGGAACTATGATCGCATTTCGAACGGCATAATACAGCTCTATAGTTAACTCCTTATTAATTAGTTTGTTGGTTTTCGTACTATATCGCCACGACTCGCCTGATTTTTGTAATCCCATAAACAAATCAATTGGTTCCGTCAGGTTCGCTATAGTTTGTGTGTGTCAACTTTTCCCCGGAAGGTGTGAGATGATATCTGAGCGGTTTACTAATTTAGGGCCCCTGGCGCAATTGATCGTCCTCTACTCCATATATATTACTTTCTCCTCAATACAATTTCTTTCAAATTTATAATTTCATGTACCGCTTCTTCCCTACCTATTTATCGTAGAATCTTCATTCGGGCCACTTTTCTCAGAGTTTGCACGTGTGATACATTTTCCTTCTATTCTCAATAAAGCCCTTCGCAGGGCAATACCTATGTATCCTCTTGACCTTCATAAGCGGGGAACAGAGAAAACGACCATAATAAAGACTTACTGGTCTACTCCGATTCAACACACCTCCCCTGTCTTTTCGATTGGATCCTGCTACGTCCTCTCGAACCATACTAATACTAATCTATTATTTGATCAGATCATTTATCATTTATTCTCTGAAATCTGTTTTTTTTCTTATTTCTTCTACCAACTTCTTTTTTTTAGTGGGTCGACATCCATTAGGTGGCAATGAGGTGTTACAATCACGTACGAAACTTAATAGTAACCCCACTTCCTCTAACGAATGGCTCGTATGCCTGCATCTCTTCCGAGACCAGAACCTTTTATCATAACTTCTGCTCGTTTCATAATACCCTGATTAACTACTGTACTACTAGCATTTAATGCCGCCGCTGAGTGCAGCATAGGGTGTCCTCTTCTTGTCCCTTTGAATCCGGAAGTCAACAAGCAAGGCCCAAGAAACCACCCGACCTCCGTACATCTGTAACAGTTACAAATGAGGTATTGTTGAAACTTGCTTGAACGTGAATAATTCCTTTTGGTATTCTACGTCCATTCTGACGTGAACCAATAGCCCCTTCCTACTTGAACCGATTCTTATGGTATAGCTTTGTCAATTTTATCATCTATAAGATAAGTCAAATATACGGAAAGCAAACGATACGGACATATCCATTTCATATTAAAAGAAATCCTTTATTTTGTCTTTTTCTTTAGAAAGTTTCTTTTTTAGAAAGATTATCCTCTGTCTCTGTATTATTCCGATTGAACAAATCCTATAATTCGTGCCGCGCCTACGGACATTCGACATTTTTCACGAAATTTACGAAGCGGAGCCCTTATTTTCATATTTCTTATTCCTTACCTACTTTTGAATCTATTCCTTGGGAAGCAAATAAGTCTCTTGATTTTTCTTGGTTCAACTTCAATTGTTCGTCAATTTACCTTCCAAACTTGTATCGTCATGAGAAGGAATGCTTTAAAAAAACTAACCTAATCATTCGAAGCTTTGGGGTTTGCGAAGCCTATAAATTTAAACGTCCCGCTGGTTGAATCAGTAACAAACTTCCGGCTTGCAATTTTTGACTCTATCCCCAGGTAGGATCCGTATAAACTTGCGCCGGATCCTTCCCGAAACATAACTAGAGATTACATCTTTATATTCTAGGGCGTACCCGAAACATCCGTTGGGAAGGATCAGTAAATTAAACCTTCATGAATAAGTTTTGTTCTTGCATTCCAGGTAACTTCCGTGAAGTATCAACTAATGGAGGAGAGTTATAGAGACTAACGGTTTTCCTTCCCGCTCTCGTTATTTCACAAAGTAGGAAGTTAGAGAGAAAAAATTAGGATACCCAGAGAGGAGGATCACCATATATATAACAACCGTTGCGCTCCAATTTTTTCTCGGTCGAGCTTCTCGATCTGTCATTATCTCGGGAAAGTGAAAGAATTTACAATTCCTATCCACCTAAATCTTAGAATTATGTTGATATCGGAATAAAATTCGTACACCGGGTGCGGGGGGCTGATACGCTTTACCAATAGTTCTGTTGGTGATTCCTTTCCTAGTCTTTTCTAGTCGCAGAGTTTACACCAAGAATATGGTGTTACCTGTCCTGATGTTTCCGAACGTTGTTCAAATAAAACCTTTGCCCGGTAGAGGGGAAGAATGGTTTGCACAAGATTTTCGGTGAATTTAGTAGATCTAATTGGCGAACCGGTTCCTTTTTTATTAACATTGTCAGCGATTTCTTATAGAAGTTATTATATCGCAATAGGTCCTTAACCCTGGACGAACTATGAGATTATCTGTGTGCCGTCCAATGTTTGAGTAGTACAGGCAACATGTTTCCTTTTTTCTTGTTTTTTTCTTTCTTTTTTTTTGTTTTGATTAGAAAATTAAATTTACTTATTAAAATAGTATGCTGAACACAATCCTTAGGGCTAATCTACTAATTTGATTCTACTAAATTTGATCTATTTTAGATGTTCTGAGATAATCATAAGTCCCATTAGTAGTATTTTTAATACCTCGTGAGCCAATGAAACTATTTTGTAAAATTCAACTAGTCTCACTCCGACGTCGCACCCAAAAACTCGAGTTCCTTTGGCATTTCCTTCTTGATCAATGACAACCGCCGCATTGGTCAGCATAAATCGTATTATCATACCGGGTCACGTTTGAGTTCTTTACAATACTTACATACGCTCTAATATTTCCGAATCTTTCTAGGGCATAATTAGGCACTGCTTCTTTGATTCACAACAATAACGTCACCATATGAGCATCATTCGATGATTACCACTCCTATTCTCTAATACACATCAATTCTCGAGCTCCGCTGTTATCCGCTACATTAAAGGGTCTGAGGTGATCATACATTTTATTGGAATCCGTTATTTTAATCAGAGGATGAAGGAAAAAGAAATATTCTCTGTCCAAATAATAAACTTGCCGTTGTTTTTCAATCCTATACCTGTTTAAGTTTTCCTACTACCTATCCTGACAAATTGAGTTCGTAAGGCCATTTTGGACGCAGCTAGTGAATAGCTGCTTTGGCTACATCTTCTGATACTACTCCGCCCATTTCATAAAGTATTCGACCTGGTTTAACAAACGGGGGGGCTGATACCAATATTCGGGGGATCCCTTCCCCGAACCCCTCCGTTTTCCGCAGGTCTTACTGTAACAGTGTTGGTCGGGAAATATACGTACCCATATTTTTCCACACGACGGCGCATCAGAGTGTCATTGCGCTTCGCCCCGCTTCTATTTGTCTAGCTGTGATCCAAGCGGGTTCAAAGTGCTGTGAAGACGTATCTGCCTGAACAATACGATGCCCGACAAGAGAGTCCCATTCATTCTTCCACCTCTATGTTGTTTTTACGAAATCTGGTCTTTTGGGGTTATAGTTGATGTTCGTCTTCTTAATCCACTCTACTACAGAACCGGACAGGAGAGTTTTCTGCTCTCCAGCTCTCGCGAATGAAAGGATTCCTAATATTACAGATACTCATGTAGTTAATAATTTTATAACTATACACTAAGACATATTTATTAATATTGAATTTGTTTTGTTAGACAGGAAATGTATTATACAGAGAAATATACTAGAATCTTTATGTTATGCATCTTATAGATATAAATTATAGATTAGATATAAATTATAGATAATGCTGTTTCTAATTATCGATAAGGCTTTTTATTTTATAACGATCCTTGAGCCTTATTTTTAAACCCTTATCATGATGCAAAATATTGTAATGTAATCTCAATAAATAAGGTTTCGCGGGCGAAATATTACTCTTTACTGTGGTTGTATATTCCTAGGTCAACCATGCCTTCTCAGAATAATAAATTTTTTCATCGGTTCGTTCCGCCATCCCACCAATGAATTATCGGATTCGTTTCAGTAGAATCCTATGCCTTCCGGTTCCCGTCGTTCCCAGAGCTTCTTCTCATTTGTTAGGCCCTGACTCCTGCATGGAGCTACCAACAAAATTTCCTCTCTAGTCAATCTCCTAGTTTTTATTACCCGAGGCTCCTTATAGTATTTATATCATTCCGTAATTGAATGTTTATTCACATTGCTTTATGAGTAATTCATAGACCAACATATTTAATCCTATACCTTGAGATTTTTGGTTCTCGCTTTCTATCATCCTTCCATTTTCCACATCCCTTTATTTTTTTTCACAACCATATCAGAGTTTTTTATGGAAAAGATTTAGTTCAGTTGCTGCAACTATATGATTGATCCACTCATCTCATATAGTGACTGTTTCTTGGGTCTCGACAATACGAACAATAAGTTGTGTTATTAGTTGTATTTTGTTTTTATTTTTGTTTTTATTTATTTATATAGTATTAAGTTTACGTAGGGTTTAGTTCTATTTTTTTTATTCCATTCTAAACTCTAAGAAAAATTAACGAGTCCACACACTAAGCATACATTATAACAATGGTCAATCGAATTTTTATTCAACCTTATAGCAATTAGACGTTGCCCAATTGTTGTTTGATTTAACGGAAAAAGAATGAAACAGTTTTTGTTATTTTTTGTTCTATCCTGGCCCAGAATGGCAAGATAAATAAAGGTCTGATTATTCCGTCGTCCCAATATCCAAATTTTGATGCCTAATACTCCCTAGATGATTCTAATGTATAGGACCAATGATCACTTTTAGTCGCGAATTGGTTTGTAGTGGAACCCCCTGCCCTCTCTGATCCATTCGACACGTGCATTTCTTTTCGCGTCCATCGCCCTCAATTTTATTGCATTCCTTTGTATCCGTTTGTTCCGCGAATTCATCGCCTTTTTCACATTTCCTTTTCGAACGAAACTCTATTTTTAATTGTAAGCTATATATTCCGCAAAATTTAGGTATGCCATACAAGTTTTTCAACTCTTGTGATAGCAATGTTGAGCTTTTTCGGTTCACAGATTAATTCTTTTGTACTTCCACTCTGTAATTCTGCGTATTCTCTGTGTTTGCCCTCTATTAATAAATTTGGAAATGCCAATATAGATGATGACCCTTGATCAAATCATTCTTTTTTTAATTCTTACCGAGAAGCGATTCCTTCGAAACCCACAGGATATTCTCACTATTTTTTTGTACATAGTTCTTGATACAATTAATTCCGTATTCTTATTCATCTTCCTGTAAACCCACAGAATTTTTTTGGTTGTGCAACAAAGGAATGATGACGGTTGGTGGTACCAAGTCTGAAACAATGGCTTTATTTTCATGGTCCCTATTTTCACCTATTATAGTTTTCTTTCCCTCCTATATGTTTGTTACGATTTTACTATGTGACTCTAAATCTAGAGATCATCTCACATAATTTAGATGTATCCTTTAATACAATGTTATATGACACGTCGTTCTTTTACATCGATAACTAGGGGTCCTCGAGCCTCGTGTCTTAATTTTTTCCAATGGTACTCCCTATTCCTTTGGCTTCACATGAAATGAATCACTGCGTTTCAACCCCTATTGGACTACTTTGCTGCTGCAGAATAAACGCAATTTTAAACATGGGATAAGATGCTCGTAAGGCATTAGTTCCAGTATCATAAGGACGTTTCTGTTTTCTTCATAGGAACGTCCGCGAATCTGACAATACTCTTTCGCGCTTTGAACAGACATACTAACATATGTTTGAGCTACAATTTTTAACTCTCTTTAAAAAACCGAACTCGAGTTCTTTATCATAAGTTATCCTAATCCACCCCAACTAATGATACCAACACGTATGTTTCGATACTTTCTTTTTTTTTCACACAAAATTATTTTTCAATTTCCATTTTCTTTTATATTAATTTATAACTTAATTTTTTATATTTAATATTAAAAATGTTTTATTATTTGTTTTGATTTATTAATATAAAATGTTTTATTCTATCGTAAATGAACTTCTAAATTAACTAACGACGAGATTTATTATCGTTTCTTCTTGCCTGTCTCGCAAAGAAAGTATGCGCGAATTCTCCATTTGTGACCCTACCATACGTCTGATAAATAAGTAACTACCCACCTCTTACAAACCACCACTAGAAATAAGAATCGTTGTAGGCCAATCATGCTGTGGGTATATGTAATGCCGAGACCAAGTACTATTGTCTTTCTTCCTACCCTCATGTATGAGTTTTTCCATTTTTTTTCTCGAATAATGTTTAGCTTACAAAAAGGTTTTTTTTTTTTAGCGAACGTCTCATGGCACAGGTATTACTCCTTTTCTTTAACATTTTTTTTTGTAAAGATTGCGGCATTCCTAGCACGTGTCCCATTCTCGATCCTAAGTTATTATATGGAAGGCACAGAATACATACAAATAATGCATGATGGACAAAGATAAATCCTTTAGCTAGAAAGGGGGCGGATGTATCCAAGTGGATCAAGGCAGTGGATTGTGATCCCCTCGTCGGGTGCCATCCCGTCGTTCGCCCATCACTTTTTGTTCAATTCAAAAATTCTATTTTCAATCTTTCCTACTTACGGCGACGAAGACTAAAACTATCACTATTTTTTTCTTCTCTCTACGTCGCTTCCAAGCGCAGGTAACCCCAAGGGGTTGTGGTTTTTTTTTCTACCGATTGGGCTCCTCCCCTCACCCCCCCATGGGGATTGTCTACAGGGTTCATAACTACTCCTCTTACTACAGACCTTGACCTACCAACACTTAGATCCGGCCCTAACCCAACTTTTTGGTTTCACCAATCATTATACCCCTTGTCCTAACGTTGCTAGCAGTTTTTTTTGGATAGCAACGACCTCCCCAGATGGTAATCTTAATGGGGGTGGCCGAGTTACCTCTTTGCCATCAGTTTTCGCTACCGCACCTCTGCTCTAGCTAATTGTCCACGCCTTTTCCAAGTGTGTTTCTATGTTATTTTGGCCGTTGCCTAAGGGCATCTCGGGTTGAAAGTGATTCTTTCTCGTTTTTACAATAAAACCCTTCCCAACTGTACAGCTTCTTCAAGCATAGGCTTTCTAGATGTTAGGATGATATCTAGACAGATGGATCTTAATAAATCGTAATGATGAAGTACCACATGAGTATAAAGATATATAGAATCCAATCTGCTGAATCACTCATGTTATATCTTCTACTCCTAGGTCCCACGTTCCGTCATCTGGCTTATGTTCTTCATGTAGCATTCAGACCGAATGCTCTATGAAATTACGTCGATCCTGCCACATATTCGGGTACGTAGGAGACCTCTCTCTTTTTCCCCGGGGGGATCTTAATACCACTGCTTAGCTTTCATCGCCATCTGACCATCAAATAATGTAATACCCGTCCTCCTCTCTTTGAAACAAGGGGCGCTTCCGGTTTTCTGTGGCGTGCTCAAAAAACAATTTTTTGTCTCTCCATATTACCATATCTCTAGAGTCAATATTTTCCTAATGAGAACTCTGAACTCAATCACATTGCTGCCGTTCCTCAACAGTTTTCTGTTGGTCTATCCCGTAGAGGTTCCTCAAATTGGATCAGTGACGATTATCTTCAGTTTCGTCGTAAACGCGATTGGTTACTTGCCATTTACGTGAAATCATAGTTCAACAACCGCACTCAAAGGTAGGGCAGTTCCCATTGTATGGAACTTCTGTACCAGAAACATGGTATCTCCACTTATAGCCCCTATGGGATGTAAAATATATCTCTTCTCACCATCCCCTAGTGGTATGAGACAAATGTAGTGCTTTCGATTAGGGTCGTATACCTCTGGTTTACGATTCACCAGATATTCTTTTTTCATGTCCGTCGAAAATCGTTTAAACGGATAGACGCTATGACCTCCCCTCTATGCCGTGCGGGTAATGCATTTCCTCTGGCATTACTGACCTTACTACAAGATGCTTGTCCATAGAATCAGATTATTTCGTGATTGGTTTCACTTGACTGTTTCCGGCTCTCATTGGTGTTCTCGGGGTAGAAGTTTTGTATAAATGTAGCGCCGTGTTCTTTAAGTATTTGCTTTAAGTTTCTTTTCCGTATAAGAGGTGGAATAGATAAACCCGTTGAAGCGTTGATCATACTCCTGTATGCATTGTATGCCCCCTAATAGGGTCCCATCTTCTACCCTTCTCCCCGGGAGTCGTGACTATTCAGCCTATTACCTTACACCAAAGAGAGTTCGCCCCAATGCTTTAGTTCTGTCCTAGTTGATCCTGATTCGACATTAGAGTATTATTGATTTTCCCCAATAACCCGCAATTCTTTTTCTCTGTAACTCCTGATATTTGATTCATCCATAAATCCTTTTCCTTCCCTATAGTTCCAGTATCGATAAAATTCTGTTCTTACTGTTCATATGTTATGGTATGAATATAACATACCAATTCGTTATGTATGGTATGAGATTTCCCCTTGATACGAGCCAATCCAATGACTTCTTGAACGTCCATTGGTGTGCATCCAGGCAGGAATTGAACCTGACGCATTTGCCAAGTATGATTTGGGCGCTAAAACCATCAGCCATGGATGCTTACAGAGATCATCGGTATATCGTAAATACTATCGTAAATAAGTATGTCGTATAAAAAGTATATCAGTAAATAAGTAAATCGTAGAATTAGTATAATCGTAAATAAGTATACGTATACATAGTATATCTAAATAATATGTAAATGTATATCGTATAAATAAGTATATATCGTAAATGTAACATAAGTATATCGCAAATAGTATAACGTAAATAATAAATCGTATACATAAGTATATCGTAAAGTAAATATAAGTGCGTGTCTATACGGCTGGGATATATCGTATAAATAAGTAATCGTAATGTATAAAGAAGTCAATAATCGTATAATAGCTTAAAAATCCCGGGTTTTTAAAAAAAAATAAAGTAAATATCGATAAATACTATAGTCGTAAATTGTATAATCACCAAATCCATTGAATAAAATTTTAGTTGAATAAATCTTTAGGAGGATTTATGGGACGACATCATTCATCTGGATCGTACGAATGGAGAGATATTGAGGAGATCAAGATTCTCACTATTTCTTAGATCGTGGATCAAATACATTTTTTCCATCAAGAACGCTTTATGAAACTTTTTGACCCCCGATTTGGAGTACCCTACTTCACTGAAATTCGTCAGGTTCAACAAGCACTTCGATATTTCATGCTCAAGGTTACTCAAAGGTTGTAGTACTGCTTGTAGTAGCGTCCTTATTATCTCGTATTAACACTCGCAGATGGTCGAAAGAACAATCTCTATTTGATGGAGCTTCTTCCTATACCTATGATTCCATTGGACCCAGAAATGAGACATTGGAACGATTCTTTCGGTCTTCCAATTCAATAGTTGATTGTTTCGTTCCTGTATCTTCCAAAAAGGGAAAAAGGATTTCTGGAGAGTCTGTTTCATGGATCCGTCACGAGAGTACTTGGTCGCCCATAAATCAGTGTATCATGCCTGAATCTAACCGGAGTTTCGCCGGTGGTGGAGGAACCGATCGGAAAAAAGAGGGATCTATTGTAAGATAGCTAATGAAACCGTACTGGAATTCAGATCGCATTCAAAAGCAAGATACGCATATCTTAGTTTCTTTTTTATCCTATAACTTATGATCCATGTCCGCAAGGAACCTGATTGGGAATTGTTTGATCTTCTTCTCCGAGGAAGAATGGCGAACTAATCAACTTGAATTGGGACAGCTATTCGCAATCTTAGGGAAAGAACTTGATTTGTGGTATCTCATGTCTGCTTTTCGTGAAAAAAGACCATTGAAGGGGAGGGTTTTCTTCAAACCCAGGAAGCTGATGCAACTATTCAAATCAAATGATATTGAGATGTTTCCCATCTCTTCTCCGAGAAACAAGTGGGGTATTTCTTTGCAATTGTTGATTCAATTTCATATGTGGCAATTCGCCAAGATCTCTTCGTTAGTTGGGGGAATATTCAGCACGATCGGATTTTTTTGAGAACGTATCGAAGAGAATTTGATTTGGTTAACAATGTTTGGTTTAAACAAGGATCGGTTTTAGCAAGGTAGGGCATGTATTGTCAAGATTCATTGATCCACAAGATCTATTTTCGTTCAAGTAAGGATTCTAGCCAATTGAGGATCTTCTATCAATCCTAGATCTTTCGATTCCCTTAGAAATGAGGATTCATAATATCCCCCCTTGATCGATCAAACAGACATTCGCAACCTAAAAGAATATCGAGTCTTTGGGATCCTTCCTTCTTCAAACGAACGAACAGAGATAGAATCATATCGATTCCCGAAATGCCTTTTTGGATCTTCCTCAATGTCCGGCATTCACAGAACGTGAGAACCGTGAATAATCATCTGCTGCCGGACGAAATCTCAGAATTTCTTGGGATCCTACAAGATCAATTCGTTCTTTTTTCTCTGAACAGATTGTCAGAACTTCTCTGGGTTCGAATCCTATTGAGAAGGTTCCACTAGAGATCAGAAATTTTTGAAGAAAAACAAGATGTTTCTTTTTGTCCCCTTCATGCGATTGGAAAATAAAGACATGGTTGATATATCAAGATAATTTATTATTTCAAACTACCGTCGCAATTTCATCCTATTTCATCAGATCCGGGATGTATATGGTTCCGAAGGATGAACCGATATGACATTGCCCATAAGATTTCATTCTTGAACAAAAAGCACTTTTTTTTGATTTATTTTCATCTATTCCAATGACCGGAACAAAAGGGATCACTTACACCAGGATTTTTGAATCGCAGAGAGATTATTCAAGAAATGGCAGATCTATTCACTCTACAATAACCGAGCCGGATCTGGTTGTATGCTAGGGGGATTTGCCTTTCTATTGATTCCTACGGGTTGGATCAAAAAAATTCTTGACTGAGGTATTCCAACTCCAGAGATGAATCGAAAAGAATCGTTATTGGTTCTACCTCCTCGTTTTTATGAAGAGAATGAACCTTTTAATCGAAGGGATCAGAAAAAAATCGTCCGATCTACTGCGGAATGATTCGAAGATCCAAAACGAAAAACACGGTATTTTGCTTAGCAACAACATAAATGGAGCAGTCATCATATGATTTGAGTCCGAAATCTGATTCAAATTCCATATAGCACCTATGTGTACATAAGAAATGTATCTAATCGATTCTTTTTAATGAAATAGATCAAAACATAAT
>PYDT01002212.1:0-24975 GCA_004837865.1 Musa balbisiana
CACCGCCTCTCATGCCTCCCCGACTATTCTCCACTAGAGGCCAACGATAGACAATCCGCCCCCCGAACACAGCTTACAACTTTCATCGTACTGTGCTCCCCAAAGAGCAACTCTTCTCAAAATCTCAAAGGTTGCTGAGTTGGAATCCCTTTCTACGTAATTCTTGTGGTTCCGAGACATCCCGCTAACAGGAGAACCATGAACGGAGAGCTCTCCCCCTTTTTTCCCGCCCACTCTTTGGTCTTAAGAATGCTGGTTTAAAGAACAGTGTTGCCCTTCCTCCGCCCCTTCTGCCCACCGGACCGAGCGGAACATGCTAATGCTTTCCACTTATTGAACAGGGTCATGGTCGTTCCGTGACACCTGGATGCCGAAGGCGTCCTTGGGGTGATCTCGTCGTTCCTCGGGGTGGAGACGATGGTGTCGGTCCATGTTATTTTCTCCTTTTGCCACATTTCGCTCAAGGGTTGAAGGGAGATATGCATCAAGCTATTCGCAAGGGCCACTTGATCTCGTCCCAGGGATCCCAGATGAGGGAACCCTAGAGAGCCGCGACTCCACTATCGTCCATGTACATCCATCTATTCTGACCAACTGCCCATCCTACCTCCTCTCTGTTTCTTGACAGCCATCCTTTTGTCTCAGTAAGTCTTTCAGGTGCATGTTTCGGTCCCTCTTTCCCCATTACTTAGAAAAGTGAGCCACCGTTTCAGGTACAAGGATACTATCATTACCGCCGGGACAATTAGACATCCAACCCGTAATCGCAACGCCCAAGTGCAAGAGTCGGAGCGCTACAACTAGGCTATACCCCCCGACCAGTGATTATGCATAAGAGTCAGATGCTTCTTCTATCTCTTTCCCGGCGCTGGGCTGGGCCATCCTGGACTTGAACCGAAGACCTCTCGTGAAGGTAAATCATCGCACCTACGAATCCACCTTGAGAGAGAAATCATAGATTCGTTTTCGGAGCGATTCATCCTTCCCGAACGCAGCAACACTCTCCGTTTGTCACTGCGCCTGTTCAAGTGTGCTATGTTCCCCCTTCTCCCTTACTCATGACAAGTCCTGTTAATACCCTCCGATGGGAAGAAAAAAGGAAGGCGTTAAGAACCCTCCCGGCCCACCCTAGACACTCTAAGATCCTTTTTCAACCGCTTCCATTTCCGAGGTCAAGAGATTAGAATTAAATAGACACATCCCATTGGCACTGACGGGGGCGCGCGTATTGATGAGGGGGTCGACGACCAAGAGTGAGTTAGTATACCAACATCTCTTATGGCTAGATCCAATCTCCTGGTCCCTTCGGAAAGGAAAAAGAATTTCACGTTCTTTCTTTAGGAAGGGAGGATTAGGGAATCCTTTGATTGCTGCTTTTCTTCCCTCCAGACCTCCGGGAAACATGAAAAAAAGCCTCGAATGGTACGATCCCCCTCCGTGCACCCCAGAATGAAAGGGGCGATCTCGTAGTTCTTGGTCTTGAAGAGCGTTGTTAGGTGCTGCTCATTTTCCCGTTGTTAGTTGCTCCATTTTCCCATTGAGGCCGACCTAACCTGTGCTCGAGAGATAGCTGTCCATACACTGATAAGGTATGTATGGATTCTCGTAGAATAGAGGAGCCGTGGTGGTCCGGCACCCCCGACCGCCCCACGGATCCCACGATGAAGTAGCAAGTTAGATCTACATTGATCTACCTACTCGCCCCATCTATCTCCTTATCAGAGTTGGTTTTCAAACTCCGAGTTCGAACAGGAGGAGTACGCCATGCTAATGTGCCTGGATGATCCACTCTCCGGTCAGGGCGCTGATGAGCACATTGAACTATCCATGTGGCTGGGAGCCCTCACAGCCCAGGCACACGCCTCAATTATCAGGGGCGCGCTCTACCACTCGAGGCTAAATAGCCCTTCGTGTGGGGCTCCCCGTAGGGAGGCCTGCTATGCGCAAAAGCGAGAAAAACCCTCCCTCCTCTTTTCCTTTTTACATCCCCCAGTCGCCACACGGGAGGGACATGGGACTAAAAACGGGGAATCCTATCAACTAACTTTTTTCCGACCTAGATAAATAAGCTCAATGAGCTTTGGTCTACTTCACCGCGAGAAACGACAGAATACTTCCATATCCAGCTTAGCTCAGACTTAGCTCGCTTTCTTTTGGGTGTGAAGCCGTGTCAAAAACAAAATCCCAACAAGCATAAGCCTTTAGCTCTCCTGAAAAGGGTGATCCAGCGCACCTTCCAGTACGGCTACCTTGTTACGACTTCACTCCATTCACTAGCCCCCTTCGCATCCTCCCCCTCCTTGCTGTTAAGGTAACGACTTCGGGCAGGGCCAGCTCCCATAGTTGGAGGGGCGGTGTGTACAAGGCCCGGAACGAATTCACCCCGTATGTCTGACCGGCGTTACTATCTATTCCGGCTTCATCAGGCGAGTTGCAGCCTGCAATCCGCATGCGGACGGGTTTTTGGGTTAGCTCCCGGGCTCGCGGATGCGACCCTTTGGTCCCTGCCATTGTAGCACGTGTGCGCCCAGGGCATAAGGCATGATGACTTCGACGTCATCCCCACCTTCCCCCTTAATCACCGGCTCTGTCGGTTCCAAACTCAATGGTGGCAACTAAACACGAGGGTTGCCTCGTTGGGGACTTAACCCACACCTTACGGCACGAGCTGACGACAGCCATGCACCCCGTGTCCGTGTTTCCGCGTTTCCGCGAAGCACCCCTCTCTGTTCAAGAGGATTCACGGCATGTCCCAGCCTGGTAAGGTTCTTCGCTTTGCTCGATTTAACCACATGCCTCCCACCGCTTGTGCGGGCCCCCGTCAATTCCTTTGAGTTTCATTCTTGCGAACGTACTCCCCAGGCGGGGATTTAACCGCGTTAGCTACAGCACTGCACGGGTCGATACGCACAGCGCCTAGTATCCATCCGTTTACGGCCTAGGACTACTGGGGTATCAAAAAAAAAAATATATCCCATTTCTCCCCTAGCTTTCTCTCCATTGTCAGTGTCGTGCCCCAGCAGCGTGCTTTCGCCGTTGGTGGTTCTTTCCGATCTCACGCATTTCCAACGGCGCTCCACCGTAAATCCTCTGCCCCTACCGTCTCCAAGCTTGGTAGTTTCACCGCCTTCCAGGTTGAGCCCTGGATTTGACGGCCGGACGTGAAAAGCCACCTACAGACGCTTTACGCCCATCATTCGTATAACGCTTGCATCCTCTTCTTCTACCGCGGCTGCCTGGCACAGAGTTAGCCGATGCTTATTCCTCAGATACCGTCATTGTTTTCTCTCCGAGAAAGAAGTTCACGACCCGTGGGCCTTCTACCTCCACGCGGCTTGCTGCCGGCAGGCTTCGCCCATGCGGAAATTCCCACTGCTGCGTTCCCGTAGGAGTCTGGGCCGTGTCGCAGGCATGTGGCTGATCATCCTCATCGGACCAGCTCTGACCTCGCCTTGTAAGCTGATTGGACCTCACCAACTACTAATCAGACGCAAGCCCCTCCTCGGGCGGATTCCTCTTTTGCCCTCAGCCTACGTGGTATTAAGGCAACGTTTTCTCATTGTTTTCCCCTCCCAAGGGCCGGTTCTTACGCGTTTACTCACCCTTGCCGCCCCTGAAACACCACTTCCCGTCCGACTTGCCTTTGTTTAAGCATGCCGCCACGTTCACCTGAGTCCAGGATCGCACTCTCCATGAGTTCATAGTTCATTACTTATAGCTTCCTTGTTCGTATACAAGCTGATTCGGAATTCTCGTCATTCAAGGCAGAACTTGTATCCATGCGCTTCATTTAGCCTGGAGTTCCGCTCCAAACCCATCAATGATAGTCTCCCACCCTATCACTCATCCCACAGCCCGTTATCCATTCTCGTCGTCACGGGGGGAGCAAGTCAAACTAGAAAACGGCGCTGTGGTTCCATGGTTTTAGGATAATCAGGCTCGAACTGATGGACTTCCACGTACGTGAGGTGGGGTGAGCACTGGCTACCGGCTGACTGGGGTTCTATCCCTTCCCGGTCCCATCGGAAATATAAACTACTAATCCTAAGGCAAAGGGTCGAGAACTCACGCCACTATTCCTGAACAACTTGGAGCCGGCCTTTCTTTTCGCACTATTATGGATAGTAAATAATGGGTATGGTAAGTAAAATAATGGGAAAAATTGGATTCAATTGTCACTGCTCCTATCGGAAATATATTACTACGGATTCGACCATAGCCCATGGTTTCATAAAATCCGTACATTTTCCCGATCTAAATCGAGCGCAGCAGGTTTTATACATGAAGAAGATTTTTGTTCAGCATGTCTACTTCGATAAGGAGGAAGAAGAACCCGACTCGGTATTGGTTAAAAAAGAGGGAAGCAGAACCAAGTCAAGATGGGTAATAGACCCCCCTTCTTCTTGCGCCAAAGATCTTAACATTTCCGAAGGACTGGATCACATTCTTTTTCATTTTCCCTTCAAGAGTTTCTATGTGTTTCCACACCCTTTTTTTTTGAGCCTCTAAAAATAAAATTGACAAATTCCTTTTCTAGGAACACATACACGAAAAGATAACTGTAACCCCCCATTAACTACTTCTTTTCATG
Organism: Musa balbisiana; assembly: GCA_004837865.1. Taxonomy (NCBI): domain Eukaryota; kingdom Viridiplantae; phylum Streptophyta; class Magnoliopsida; order Zingiberales; family Musaceae; genus Musa; species Musa balbisiana. The sequence goes on from PYDT01002212.1 coordinate 4,592, forward strand.
TTATTAATTTTTCATATTTATGAAATATTAATTTCATATTTATGAAATATTAATTTCATAGTATAGACTACTGTCCTACCGAGCAGAATGTGTAACTTCTATCCTCTTGCCAGCAGGCAAAGATTTTACCGCTGTGGAAGACCCTGATTCATTCGATCGACATGAGGGTCCACTCCATTGCATTGCAGAATCCTGTTGTATATTTGAAGCGGTTGCCCTCCTTGCTTCTCTCGACGGTACACCCTCTTCCCGCGGAGCCCCCTTTCTCCCGGTCCACAGATACACAATGTAGACTGGTGCCAACAGTTCATATGAAGAAATTACGCACCGAACTCGGAGATCCCTAACTAATACTAATATAATCCGAACCGGGATCACTACTATACTAATATAATATATAATAGAAAAAAAACTGTCTTTCGGTATACTTTCCCCGGTTCCATTGCTACCCGCGGGCCTTACCAATCTACGGATTCCATATGGATCATCCCTTCACACAACATAGGTCATCGACAGGATCTCGACGACTCACTAAAGCACGAAAGTCCAGGATCTTTCAGAAATGATTTCCTATTTGAAGAGTGGCATAACCGCATGGAATAAGCTCACACTAACCCGTCAATTTTGTGATCCAATTCGGATTTTCCTTGGGAGGTATCGGAAGGAATTGGAATGTACTAATACTCGATTCCTAACAGCAGACAAGGGTCTCGTTAGTGATTCAAAACGCTGGGGTAGGGATGAGAGAGGAAACACCGAAGTTTCACATAGTAACTTTTTTGTTTTTGATCGAAAAATAATCTGATTTATTTCGTAACCTTCGCTCGATGAGACATGGTCAGATTCTACAAGGATCACAAACCATGGGAACTTAAGGATGATTGGAAGGGAATAAAAAGAAAAGAGAGGAAAGAAAATCGCAATGAAAAAAGAATAAAGCCAAAAAAAAAATCGTGATATTCAAAATAAGTAGAAGATAGAAGAGCCAGATTCCAAATTAACAAATTCAAACTCGAAAGGTCTTTTCTGATTCTCGAAACTAGGGGCACGGGGATTGATCGAGAAAGATGTTCTTGTTCTATTTATAACGATCGTGATTGATCCGCATCTGTTTGGTAAAAAGAATAATCTTCCCCTGTGCTCATAAATGGACAAGTGTTCAATTGGAATGAAACGTGACTGAATTGGTCTTAGTTACTCTTTCGGCGGAGTGGAATAAGGAGGAGATTCCGAACGAAGAAGGATCCAATTACTTCGCAAGAATTTGACGAGGAGCCGTATGAGGTGAAAATCTCATGTACGGTTCTTTCATAGTGACAGTTAAAGGGACTTATCTGTCAACTGTTTCCACTATCACCCCCAAAAACCAAACTCTGCTTACTAAAGTTGCCAGAGTACGATTAACGCTCTGATTTGAAATCATGCTTATATACCTGGTATTTGGGCCATAATTAAACAGAACATTCTGTAGTATTAGTAAGAGAGGAAGGGTTAAGATTTACCCTGGTGTGAGATATCACTTTTTCGAGGACCCTAGTGCTGTCCGAGTAAAGGATCGTCGCAAGGGCGTGTCAGTGCGTTGTAGGTTCTTATCCAAGACTTTTTATCTTTGATGATTCCATGTTAATCGCTATAAACAGTTAAGTGATGGGGCTACCCAATAACGAAGTTTTCTATAATGGGCTGGAGAGGCTACCATGATACAAAGATCTCTTTCTAAAGAGATGCGATTCGGACTATTACTGTCCAAGGTCCAATATTAAATCTTTCAGAGGTTTTCCCTTACTTTGTCCGTGTCAACAAACATTCGAAATACCGCGACTTTTTTAGAACAGGTTCCGAGCAAATACAATGATTCGAAGCACTTCTTTTTTACATATAACGCATTTCGGAAACCTAAGGACTCGACCGTAATGGATATGTTAATCAGGATTTCCAACCTAGCATGAAAGGAGGGAAACGGATACTCAATTTAAAGTGAGTAAACAGAATATCCATCTTCGATCTCATAGATCATAATATAATTCTGTGGAAAGCCGTATTCGGATGAAAGTCGTAATTACGGCTTGGAGGGAGATCTTTCATATCTTTCGAATCCACCCTACCATATGGGTCAAAAAGCCAAATAAAGTACTTCGTTTTTTTAGCCCTATACAAAAAAACTGATTCTTAGAACCTCTATTCACACGCCCATTCACGTCGGTACTGCCGAAGAAAAACTGCAAACTCCGATCCAATTTATCGTAATCGTAGTACATGTTGGTTAACCGTAGTCTGAACACGGAAAAAATCAGTGCTTATCAAATTATCTATCAGCCATGAAAAAGATGCACAACGACAGAAACAATCCACTATCTGTTTTTACGTCAGCATACGTGGAGTAACTCCCGATATAGCAGTAAAAGCAAACGTGTAGGGCCGGATCGACCCAGCAAGTTCCGTTGAAATAGATCTACACAAGGAACAGCAGCTTGCCATTCGTTGGTTATTAGGGGACCCAAACGTCCGGGTCGAAATAGGCTTCAAATTAAGTTCCGAATTAGTAATGCTGCCAAGGGAGTGGCGATGCCAGACGCAAAAAGAAGAGACTCATAGAATGGCAGTAGGCAAATAGAGCTTTGCACAATTTTCGGTAATCCATGAACAGATCTAATATAGCACACTGAGATCCATACATCTCGAATCGAAAGAATCAATAGAAAAAGAATCGGACGATATCTTTCCTCGAACCAAACCAAGGAAAATAAAGATGAAACATATCATGACACTAGCCCTCTCGGTGGCTTGCTTAAATAAGAAATAAGGAATCTTAATGGAAATATCATGGAATAAGGTTGAAATCCTATTCATGGGATCCGTAAATATCCCATTCCCAAAAATAGACATTCGAAACATTGGACTTTTTTCGGAGATTGGATCAGTTACTAATTCCCTGATCTGGCTGTACAGAATGAAAAATCATTCTCGTTCTACGAGAATTTTTATGAAGCGTTCATTTGCTTCTCTTCCATGGAGTTTCATTTTTCCCAGAATTTATCCGATTTTTGGCCTAATTTCTTCTTCTGTTGATCGATTCAACCTCTGATCAAACGGATAGAACCTGGTTCTATTTCTCTCTTCACAAGTTTGTAATAACATAAAACGGCCCTATTTTTCCGATGGAGAGAAGAACAAATTCCTTTTCGGGAAATTTCCAACGGAACAATTTCAACGAAATCTTTCAATTTCTTATTTTACTATGTTCAACTCTATGTATTCCTCTATCCGTAAGTACATTGAATGTACAGAAATGGGCCTATAACAGAGTTTTCTGTTATTCGTATAACAGCTACTCTAGGAGGAATGTTGTTTAGGGTGCTAACGATTTCATAACTTCTTTGTAGCTCCAGAATGTTTCAGTTTATGTTCCTACCTATTATCTGGATATACCAAGAGACTGTACGGTCTAATGAAGGCATACTATGAAATATTTACTCATGGGTGGGGCAAGCTCTTCTATTCTGGGTTCTGGTTTTCTTGGCTATATGTTCATCTGGGGGGGAGATCGGCTTCAAGAAATAGGAATGGGTCTTATCAATCACACCAATGTAGAACTCCCCAGGAATTTCTCAATTGCCGCTTATATCATCACTGTCAGAATTGGGTTCAAGCTTTCCTCTCTGTCCCCAGCCCCTTTTCATCATGGACTCCTGAACGTATACGAAGATGCGGTTTCGATTCGACAAGATTCCTCCTCTTATACTATCTCTGGAGAGTTTGGATTTTTCAAAACTCCTAGACAATGCAGAAGAGAAATGCTATCCCCACTCGGACCACGCGATAACTTTTATACCAACGTTTAGTGGCTCTTTTTGTTGCAATAACAATTAAAGTTAAGCAGGGTCAGGAAAACGACTCTCTTTATATAAACAATCCCTTTTGCAGTTCGTTATTACGGGTAGTTCCTACAAAGGATCGGACTAATGACGTATCAATGCCTTGAATTATCGATGTAGATGCTACATATTTGGTTCTCTCTCCTTCGAGACTACGAGTGGCTAGTGATCATCCGTTGACAAGAGGATCACCCTAAGAATGATCATCTCATGCTATTGAGAAGATCAACTCAGATGGTTCTATTTCTCAATCTTTCTGACTTTCTCCTCGGAACAATGTCGAAATGATTGAAAATAGTCATCAATATCACAACCACTGATGAAGGATTTTCCTCAAAAGTAGGATTAGTAACCTTTTTAGAATCGAATGGATTCGGTCTTATACATTAACGCGATGAAGGTAATCAAAAGGAAGAAGATGAGTTCTTCTTTCTTTATCACTTAGGAGCCGTGCCAGATGAAGTCCTCATGGCCCGTTTTTGAGAGGAAAGAAGGAGGATCCTCTTTTCGACTCTGACTCTCCCACTCCAGTCGTTGCTTTTCTTTCTTTCTTTTTACTCGAAGTAGCCTGCCTTCAGCTTCATAGCCACGCGAATTTTGTATTCCTTTTATTTCTCATCAAACACGAATGGCATCTTCTTCTGGAAATCCTAGCTATTCTTAGCATGAATATTGGGGAATCTCATTGCTATTACTCAAACAAGCATGAAAGTATGCTGCATGATTCGTCCATCGGTCAACTCGGTATGTAATTTATTGGTAATTGTTTGGTACTCAAAGATGGATATGCAAGCATACCCTATTGCTGTTCTATTCTCCATGAATCATACTTTTGCTGCATTGTATTATTTGTTCTACGTACCGGAACTGATAACATCGAATGATGCAGGAATTATACCGAAAGCTCCTTTTTTTGGCTCTCGTCTTCAGCCCTATGGCCTATCCCTAGGAGGGGTCTCCTCCACTAGCAGGTTTTTTTCGGAAAACTCATCTATGCTGGTGGATGCAAGGCGGCCTTATTTCTTTGTTTCAATGACTCCTTACGAGCGTGTTTCTATCTACTATTACTAAAATAATCAAGTATTAATGACTGGACAAGCAAGGAATAACCCCTTAAGCGTGCGAAATTATAGAGATCCTCCTTTAAGATCAAACATTCTCTCGAATTGAGTATGCCTGTATGTGTGGATAGCTCTACTATACATGAAATCAATGAACCCAATTCTTGCAATTGCTCAGATACCCTCCTTTGTATCTTCTAGGTCTATTTCTTAGTTCAAAGATCCTCTTAACTAAACTGGAATAAAAGAATTAAGTAGATCTGTTCCGCCAACCCAAAATGGGAATGGGCTGGGGTTCTGACTTATAATCATGGATCGCTCGATCCTCAGATTATAATTCATTCCATACCGACCAGACCTGACATAGGTCTATGTCCATTCTTCTTATGAGGATTGTCATTTCGAAGGCGTATGTAAATAGATACTATTTTACATATGGATCGCTACGTCGTTTCCATCTATTAGGATTAGGAATAGGCTTAATCGGACCTGCTTTTGACATACTATCGTTATTTGGGTACATATTCACTTCTTTTTTGGCTTCTATTGAATCGAGAAATAGGTTTGATTGTACATCTTTTGTGATATATATAATGTCTCCTCCGGATAATTCAAATCGCAGCATTTGATGTCTGCCCCGGGCCTATAATGACATGACCGATCGATGAATACTCCCAAACACTCCACCTTTGTCTATCCATCTCTCACATTAGATAGATATTCAATTTCATGGAATACATTCACTTCAAGATGCCTTGAGTGGTGAATGGTAGACACGCGAGACTCAAAACTCGTGCTAAAGACGTGGAGGTTCGATCCTCTTCAAGGCAATAATATGTGAGAATGCTCATTGGAATGAGCAATGAATAACAGCTGCGGATCTAATCAACATTGATATACCGAGTAGCTTATCTGCTTTGATACGATATTCCGGGCAACCCCACGTCCGATCCGAGCTGTTGGAATTGGATAGGTTCGGCAGGGATCACGAATCTTGGCGTCTTCTCTATCTAATGAATGAGGATCCGTTTGGAATCGTCCGCCCCGCACCCACCGCCCGAGTATATGATCAGAGGAATCAACACAGGTATATTGATAAAAACGCTCGTTTAAAATACCCACCAACCCATACCCCAGCAGATAAAGTACATTATATAGTCCGTTTTAGGGGATTGGCGACTTCACCCATTCAGGTGACTTTGCACTGGACTTCCTCCCAAAATGGATCGGTCGGGTGCATTAGAGAATAGACAGACGTCTGTTGGAGACATACGTCTGTTTGGCATTCCGGCCTTCCTTCATCCTTTCCGGCCTATCCGAAAGAGAATCCAGTACCCTCTTGTCGTTGAATATCTGATAGACGAACGCCTCGTGGAGTATCTTGGCTTCGGACAAAACAATTAGAATTAGGCTCGGTCAACCGGATATGTAGTATCCATATGGGGGGATCTTCCAATTGAGAAGATCCACGACCTGCGACGAAGAGAAACGGTCTATCTATTTTCTTAGTTATCATTAAACAATGGATTCGTTATTGATCGCAGATAGCACCAAGGCATTTCATCGGACATGCGTATTTTTTATTTTCCGATGGATTTACATGGTTATCAATTAATGGAATTGTGTGTATGTATGAGTAATAGACTCTGGTTGTTCGCGCCTTTCAAAAATTCTTGGGTTAGGCAGTTCATATCATCCATACATATGTTTTTGATCTAATATGTCAATTCTTCCATGTTTTCATCAGTAGCCTTTGTTCCATGGAGCAAGGTCCAAAATATGGAATAACAAATGTTTCCCACGACTCTACCACCCGGCCAATCCTGTTCCCTTAATCCCTTTTTCATGGCCACCTATCTTTACGGCTAAGGAATGGGAATCTTTCTCCTTTACATTAATCAATGTTTCATTATCATCCGAGAAAAGCCATCCATATTCTCACATTGTCTTTGTTATTTGATCCATTAGCGTTTCGTTAGATAGGACAGATTTGATACATACTGAGTAACGCTCGGATAAGTAGTAGAGGAAAGATCCTTAGATAATGGCCTATTGCTTCTAAGCATCTCTGGCCGATGAATCAACAGTTCGAGTACCTTCTGCGTATTCTTGATGACCACATTTTATACATAGATGTAGAAGGTTTTGTTTGGGAAGTAATAACACCTTTTTGACATCTCTTCACCCTTCAAGAAGTCTCGCCGTGAAAAACACAGAGACAAAGGGCCTGTCTTTGAATAGGAAAAAGAATGGATCCGCAGGGTCCAAATGACTTGGCTTACTCAAGAAACAAAAAAAAAGCCTTGTTCTTTGGAATATCTATTCTCGTGTCTGGGACGGCATGGTTTCACTCTGCCAGACCTCGCGATCATTCTCTTGAAGCTCACCGGTGGTTCTTCATGATAAAAGTCCCTGGCCCCGAAGCCCGATAGAGAAAAGTGGGCTTTTCAATACAATCACATAGGTTTCCACAAGGCGCCATAGCCTGGAAGCCAAACCTATGTTGATTGGAATAAATCCTCTTTATCTGTGCGGTCGCGACCTCTTCCCCTTCTTCAAACCGATCGTAATTTTTCATATGAATCTCTGATCAACGATAGAACAAGATCTGTTTTGCATCATCTCTAACTGTTCGGACCGACGATATGTCCACTCGAGTATTATCAAACATGACTGCAATCTTTTTCTGTCCGTGAGGGTCCCCACCAGCGCGCCTTCTACTTCTAATATGCCATGAACTATATCAGAATCATTCTCAACGAATCTATGAAGAGTGATTCCGATTTTTTTCATCAGGTCCGGGTGAAAGACCAAGATCTTGAGCGCGTCCGGCAGACACTCAAAAGATAAATAAAAAAAAAAAGGAAGTAAAGCCCCCCCCCGTTAATTTCTTCATGCTCGTTCCAAGGTTCGAAGTACCTTTTGTACAATAAGAATCCCCTTCTGATCTCCTCTTCAATATAGAATATATAGGATCTAGGGCAATTCCTTAGAATACATTTTGTGCAACAGCCCTTCCTATCTGATAGAAAAGGATCCCGGATCCTGACCGATCTACCTGGGATCGCAAACCCCATTTGTCTATGAAGACTATCTAATTGTATTAGTTTTCTATATTGATTTCTTCTGTGTAATACTAATTGATAGGGCCTCATGATAAGTGCTACAAGATCTCGTACCTTGGAACCCAGGTTATGGACCCCCAATCCGTTAGTATGAAATTTTCTTTTCCAAGTGAAATCCCTAGTATATGAAAGAATGAAAAAGTGCTTTCGTGTTGCGGATAAGAAAGCCTTGCGTATCTTAATGCCTGTATTTAAGTTATTCGGCGCTATTAGAGTGGGGATCCACTTTTGGTGAATATGAGTCGAATCAATAACAAGAATATTTCTATTGGAACATCTTTCACAATCTCGGAGAGGATCGTCTCTAATAGACCGAGGGATAGTATTCGACTCATTCAGATACAGACATGAATGTTTGGGAATCCATCTTATGCAAGAGACATTGCTTTTGCTACATTCGATGAAAGTTCTATCAAATCGTCTATTTTCGGCGTCATATACATAGTTCGCAGCTCCTTACAAGGTCATCATCAATATCGTCACTATCATCACTAGCGTATCGCACTATCATCATATCGATATCGTCACTATAACTATCATCAAACTCGATATCACTAAAATATCTTAGGCTTGTCATCCGTGAACTTGTTCGGAAAATACCGTAATGAAAGGACCACGGGGTTTGTCGCTAGTATTTGACCAAGGATCGTCCATCCTAAAGCACCTATCACTAAAATCTCCTAACGGGATAGGGCTAATCTGAGCGAAAAGTTTTTCCATGAGATGGGAAATGAAAACTATAGCCCCACCCGAGTTTGTGAAATAAGTCATTGTCTGATAATAGCAAGGAATATCCGTCTTTTCTGCTAAACATATCCATGGAACTCATAATTCATTTTATACTTGTCCACTAATTATCGTAAGTTAAATTGACCCGGGTGTTTCAATCATTTGATAACCAAGTCCATCTTTGATACATGAGTCACTATGAGTCACGACTCATAGAAATTTGATCAATCCTTTTTTCTGTCGTTAGGTGGAGAACCTCCCCTGAAAAACAAGAATTCTCTTTCTTTCCTCATCAATCGAATCACTTTCGCGACCCAGGATTCTATTTTCTCATCACCATCACCGTTCACCTTTTTTTTTCTTTTTCTTATCATGAATAGATTTCTCTTGACTTGTACGACTTGGATGTCTGTATTATCTCGAAAGTATTCGATTGATGGGTTTGGTATGATACTTATAGATTGATGGATTTGATATGATACGTATGAGATCGATGAGATTGATATCAATATTTCTTCCTAGAACGTATTGATTTTTCCCCCACAACGCCATAGGCTGTTGCACCAAAAGCAAAAGCAAACCCGTATGTCTTCAGAGAATCTCCTACTTGTTTTCGACAACTCAGAAGAGATTACGTTAACCAGAAAGAATTCAGTTCAGATGTAGGATACCCATCCAAAAGTTTTCGCAACCAACATTTATGATGGAATCATCAAAGATTTGATCTTTTCTAACTCTGCTGTAACTCCTAGATTCTTGGGAAACAAAGAGAAGATGTATACTAACGAGATATCCACACAGAAGAAGGAAAAAGATTTGAATAGAGTGAACTCCAACTCCCGCATTTGTGAATCTCAGATGTGTCCATATCAATGGAACGGGTGACTCATTCTTTCGATAATCATTTCTTCGGACAGAATAAGAAGTTCTGTAAACACTCCCTCGAAATCCTCACTTATCAGAGTCCATTGTGGAGAATCTTCTGAGGAATTGGCATTATATATCTGAGCCATCATAATATCATGAAAAATGGATTCCAAATTTTAATGGATACAATTTGTGACTGCATTAGTCTCGACACTGGGTCTGAAAAACGTATCTAAAAGGGTGAAATTTAATTATTGCCTCGTCGAAGTAAGGAACCATGGCATAGGTTTGAACGGATTCCATTTTGTTTGGAACAGTTCCATTTTGAGAGATTTAAAGCACTATCTCGTTGAAGGTTCTTATACATCTGCCGTTCTCAACGCATTTCTTCTAGAGAAGACTCCGTTTTTTTTTTCCTCTTTCGAGGGTAATATTTCGCAGAACATGAGTGGAACAACCCATGTTTGATTGAAACTGTATCCGGATGCAAGTTCTTCCCTTCTGATCAGATAGATTCATATTGAAAGAGGCTGACCAAAGTTCTTCCCAATTGACTCTTTTTTCTCTGTTAGAGTTTTTGCAGCAATGTCTGCGATCGAGTAAAGAGCTCTACGACGAATGGATCGGATCCCGAATTGGAAAACGGAAAGATTTGTACAAGTTATAAGTTTTGTCACCACTTTGTGGAAATCTTTAGGTATGAAGCTGTTAGATACCTGTGACCGATGGGAAAATAGCTCTTCTCCAAAAAAAATGTTTTTTTTACCGACGCACGAAGAAAGCTTTTTGTTGCGAATGAAAAGGTAGTGAGGAAATTGTCCATATGAAGATCATAATTATTGTAGGGGTCCTTGTCCACATAAAAAGGGAATCTTTTCGTTACATAGAAACATAGAAAGTGATGTGGATCATTCAAGAAGCGAAGTCGATTTGTTTGATTAAAAGAAGATATACAATGATACGTCTAGGAAATGGTTTCACGGGATGCAGCCAATTGTCTCGATCATGGAATAATGAGAAATGGATCCGGTTATCAACGGATTCCTGCGCTTATTCTAGTATAGAATGAGTCAATCATCCACTCTGGTATCTTTTGGAACACCAAAATGGTTAATGTGTCATCCATTGATAAAGAATTACGGTCTTGGGGAAGTATCATGATCATTCAATAAGTAGGGTTTAAATTTATTCAAATGAACGATTTGACACCTATTATTTGAACAATGATTTGCGGAGTTGATCATTCGGACCTTTCAAATTCACGGATGTGGATCTCGGACATAGAACTGGGGTTCCCGATACCACAAAGAAAAAGGGGGAATGACTTGGACAAAAAGGGAAGGACTTGGACAAATAAAGGGAAGTACTTGGACAAAACGGAAACGAAGTGGACTTGGACAAAAAGAAACGAAGTGACTTAGACAAATTTTGTTTGTCGATAGCCTCGGACCAATCAATCGAATTATTGATTAATAAGTAACCGATCGAAAACTACTGAAAAAACGGTTCTTGGTTCAGAAACGAAAAGGTTCCAAATGTTCCTGGAAAATGTATTGCTCTCAGGACCATTGTATCTATATACATCAGGATCCGTCATGGGATCTCTCGGTTCGAGAAAAAGAGGATCAAACCATTTCTCTGACTCTTTTGTCAAATTCGATAAATGTTGGTGATCGTAATTCATTATAGTTATATGATTCGAGTATCATTTCCTATTTGATCCCTGTGAATGCCATATTCGAAGTTGCGATCGGATATATTCATAAAAAGAATCGATTAGATAAATTTCTATGTACCCATAGGTGCCTATATTGGATTTGGAATCAGATTTCGATCAATCTATATGATGACTGCCCCATTATGTTGTGCTAGCAAATCCGCGGTTTTTAGTTTGGATCTGACGAATCATTCCCGCAGTAGATCCGGACCGACTTTTTTTCGATCCTTGATAAAAAGATTCAGTCTTTCATAAAAAAGAGGAGGTAGAACCAATAAGAGTTCTTTTTCGATTATTGGGATTGAATACATATTCAAGAATGTTTTTTGATCCAACCCGTAGGAATCAATAGAAAAGGCAAATCCCCTAGGATACACATGATCCGGTCGGGATGATAGAGTGAACTAGACTGCCATTTCTGAAATCTCTCTTCTGATTCAAACGTGGTGTAACGTGTATCCACTTTTGTCCGGTCATGGAATAGATGAAATAAATCAAAAATGGATTTTTGTTACAGAATGAAATCTTATTGGAACTGGTCCATATCCGTTCATCCTAGGAACCATAGCACAACCGGATCTGAGGAAATAGGATGAATTGAGACGGTATTTGTAAATACATAATTATCTTGAATATATCAACCATTTCGATTTTCCCAATCGCCTGGAAGGGACAAAAAGAAACATCTTTGCTTTTTTTTTCCTCATAAAATTTATGATCTCTAGTGGACTCTCAATAGGATTCGAACCCAGATGAAGTTATGACCTCGCTCAGAGAAAAAGAACGAAGATCTTGTAGGAGTCCCAAAGAAATTTTCGATTTCTTCCGGAAGCAGATGATTATCATCTGCTTCTCACGTTCGTGAATAGCGGGACATGAGGAAGTCCAAAGGCATTTCGGGAATCGATCTGATTCTATCTCTGTTCGTTCCGTTTCAGAAAGGAAGGATCCCAAAGAATCGATCTTTCTTTAGTTGCTGATGTCGGTTGGATCGAATCAATGTGGGATCTATGAATCCTCATTTCTAATGGAATCGAATGATCGATGGATTGATCAGAAGATCCTTTCAATTGGCTAGAAATCCCTTACTTGAACGAAAATGATCTTGTGGAATTCATATTGAAATATTTGACAATACATTCCGTACCTTGCGAAAAAACCGATCCTTGTTACCAACCACACATTGTCTAACCAAATCAATTCTCTCTCGTACGTCCTCAAAAAATCCGATTAGTGCTGATTCTCCCCCAACTCAACGAAGAGATCTTGGCGGAATTGCCACATATGAAATGAACAAAATTTTGCAAAGAAATACCCCATTGTTCTCGAGACGAGATGGGAAAACATGCTCAAATCAATTTGATTGAATAGTGCCTCAGATCCTTGTTGTTTGAAGAAACCCTCCCCTTCAATTGGTCTTTTTCACGAAAAGCAGACATGAGATAACACATCAAGTCTTTCCCTAAGATTTCGAATAGCTGTCCCAAATTCAAGTTGTTATGTTTCGCTTCTTCCTCGGAGAAGACGATCAAACAATTCACAATAAGGTCCTTGCGGTCGGATAATCGTTAGGATAAAAAAGAAAACGCCAGATATTCGCTATCTTTCTCTTGAATGAGATCTTAATTCCAGCTCCGGTTTTCATTAGATATTCTTACAACAGAATCCCTCTTTTTTCCGATCCGGTTCCTCCCCACCGCAACTCCGGTTAGATTCAGGCAGATACACTGTTTATTTATTGGGAGACCCAATACTTCTGCGTACATGAACAACTATCAGAATCTTTTCCCTTTTGAAGATACAGGAACGAAACAATCAACATATTGTAGTGAAGACGAAAAGATTCTTCCAAGTCTCATTTCTGGGTCCAATGGAATTCATGGTATAGGAAGAAAGCTCCATCAAATAGAGATTTTTTCTTTGACCATATTTCGATTGTTAATACGAGATATAAGGACCGTCTTACAAGCGTTACACACCTTTGTTACACCTTTGATCATGAAAATCGATGCTTTGTTGAAACCTGCGAATCACGTGAAAGTAGGGTACTCCAACTTCGGGGGTCAAAAAGTTTCTAAAGCGTTCTGATGGAAAAAATGTAGTTTGTCCACGAAGCTAAGAAATAGTGAGGAATTATTGATTCTCTCAAATATCTTCTCAATCGACGATCCAGAATTTGAATTGCTGTCGGCCATAACCCCTCCTAAAGATGTTATTTCAACTAAAGATTTATTGTCAATGGGATGTGGTATTTATACATTTACGATATACTTATTTATACGATATACTTATTACGATATACTTATTTATACGATATACTTATTTATACATTTACGATATACTTATTTATACGATATACTATTTATACGATATACTTATTTACGATATACTTATTTATACGATATACTTATTTACGATATACTTATTTACGATATACTTATTTATACATTTACGATATACTTATTTATACGATATACTATTTATACGATATACTTATTTACGATATACTTATTTATACGATATACTTATTTACGATATACTTATTACGATATACTTATTTACGATATACTTATTTATACGATATACTTATTACGATATACTTATTTACGATATACGATGATCTCTGTTAAGCATCCATGGCGAAGGTGAAAGCGCCCACTCATAATTGGCAAATTCAGTAGGGTTCAATTTCCTGCTGGATGCACACCAATGGGAAAACGTTCCAAGGTAAGTCTTTGGATGGCTCTGTATCAATGGAATCTCATCATCATTTTTACAAACGATGGTGTATATTCATGACCATAATATGAACATAAGAACTAGAATCTTTATCCCGATTACGAAAATCATGGGAAGAAAATGGAGTATGATGGAATTCAACTATGCAGTATTTACAGAAAAAGTATTGGTTATTGGGGACAAATCAAATACTCTAATGTCGAATCAGGATCAACTAGGACAGAAAAATAAAGCATTGGGTCGAACTCTTTCTTTGGTGTCAAGGTAATAGCTATGAAAGTCATGACTCCCGGGAAAGGGTAGGAAAAAGAAGGGACCTATTATGGCGACAATACAATGCATTACCCAGACGTATGATCATTACGCTTCAACCGGGTAGATCTATTCCACCTCTTATAGAGAAAAGAACTTAAGCAAATACTTAATAACACGGCGATAATTTATACAAAACTTCTACCTGAGCACACGCAATGGAGCCGTAAACAGTCAAGTGAAATCAATCACGAAATAATTGATCTCTGGACAGCATCGTTGTAGTAAAGGTCGTAAGCCAGGGAACATTACCGCAACGGATAGAGGGGAGGTCATAAGCGTTATACCGTAAAACGAATTTTCGACGGATGAAAAAGACAAATCTGGTAGAATCGTAACCATAGAATACGACCCTAATCGAAATGCATACATTTGTCTCATACACTATGGGGATGTGAGAGCGATAATTTTAAATCCCAGAGGGCTAAATTGGCGATACCATTGTTTCTGGACAGAAGTCCTATATCAAGGGAAATGCCACTACTTTGAGTGCGGTTTGAACTATTGATTTAGGTAATTGGAAGTAACAATTAGTGTGAGACGAAACCTAGAATCGATCATGATTCATTGAGTACCCCCACCTTTTCCTACGGGATAGACTCACCAGAAAACTGTGGAGTAACGGCAGCAAGTGATTGAGTCAGTAGTTCCTCATAGAAAAATTAGTGCCTATAGAGATATGGTAATAGGGAGAAGACAACAGGTTGACGCACGCACAGAACCGGAGCGCCCCTGTTCAAAGAGAGGAGGAGGGTTATTCACAGTGTAATTGATGGTAGAGCGAATTGAAAGCTAAGCAGTGGTAATTAAGATTCCCCCCGGGGAAAAAGAGCGAATGTTCCACTTAACCGTAATATGTGGAAGTATCGACGTAATTCATAGAGTATTCGCGTTGAATGCACATGAAGACATAAGCCAGATGACGGAACGGGGGACTAGGATGTAGGAGATCATAACATGATGATTCAGCAGATTTGGATTCTATATATCCACTCATGTGGTACTTCATCATACGATTTATATAAGATCCTCTGTCTAGATATCATCATAGACATCTAGAAAGCCGTATGCTTTGGAAGAAGCTGTACGTTTGGGGAAGGGGTTTTTATTGATAAAAAGAAGAATGCTACTTCAACCGATCTGCCCTTAGGCACGGCCATACTAAAAATAGAAATCAACTGGAAAGGGTGGACATTAGCTAGAGCAGAAGGTGCTGTAGCGAAACGATTGCAAAAGAGGGTAAATCGGCCACATTAAGATTACATCTGGGGAGGTCCGTTTGATATCAAAAATGTTAGCAACAGTCGGCAAGTGGGTAATGTTGGGGTGAACAAAAAAGTTTGGGTAGAGCCGGATCTAAGTTGTGGCGAGGGAAGCGTCCTGTAGTAAGAGGAGTAGTTAGTTATGAAACCTGTAGACATACCCATGGGGGCGGTGAGGGGAGAGGCCCAATCGGTAGAAAAAAAAACCCACAACCCTTGGGGTTATCCGGCGCTTGGAAGAAGACGTAGGGAAAAGGAAAACTATAGTGATAGTTTATCTTTCGTCGCAGTAAATAGGAATATTGAAAAATAGAATTTTTGAATTTGAAAAAAATGTGATGGGCGAACCGACGGGAATTGAAACCGCGCATGGTGATTCACAATCCACGCCTTGATCCACTGGCTCATCCGCCCCCTTTTCTAGCTAAAGGATTTTATCTTTTTTCCATTCATCATATTGGATTTATTCGTACTACATACTTAAATTAGATCGAGATATTGGAATAGAATGCCAATCTTAAAATAAAAAATGTAAAAAAAGGAGTAATACACTGTGACTGAACGTTCGCTAAAAAAAAACCGTTTGTAGCTAACCATTTATCGGAAAAAATGGAAAAACTCAACATGAGGGAGGAGAAAGAATAATAGAACTGGTCTCGGGCATCTACCATTCATACCCACAATGATGCCATACAATGCGCTATCATAATGGAAAGGAACATTGACCTATTATATAACAGATCGTATGTAGGTCAAAAAATTGGGAGAATTCGCGCCTACTTTTACTTTTGCGAGACATGCAAGAAAGATATTAAAATCTCGTCGTTGAAGTTAATTTAAAGGTCATTTTAATATTAAATAAAACATTTTAATATTAAATACACATAAAACAAATAAATAAAAAATTTTAATATTAAAAAATATTAAAAAAAAAAAAAAAAAAAAAAAAAAAAAAAAAAAAAAAAAAAAAAAAAAAAAAAATATAAAGTATCAAACAAAGGAGCAATACCCCATGTCTTGCTTAAGCAAGGACATGGTGGTATTGCTACTTTGTGGCAACGATTCGATACACTAAGACAAAAACTATCCATTTGTAGAGGAAACTTCGACAGCAGCTAGGTCTAGAGGAAGTTGTGAGCATTCGTTCATGCATTACTTCCTACCAAGGTTAGCCGGTTGATGATATCGGCCAAGTGTTAAAGGACACGACCCTGACGGCAACTTACGGATTGGTTTTGAAATTGAAACCATTTTAGTTTGAACGCATGGTGCTTAATACCTAAAGCAAGTGAACAAGGATACCAATTACAGGCCAAGCAGCCAAGAAGAAATGTAAAGAACGAGAGTTGTTGAAACTAGCATATTGGAAGATCAATCGGCCAAATCAACATGAGCAGATACGATAGTATACGTCCTCTTCCTCTTGACCGAATCTGTAAACTGCGTTAGCAGAGTCGTTTTCAGTGGTTTCCCTGATCAAGCTAGAGGTTACCAAGGAAAACCATGCATAGCACTGAATGGGAGCCGCCGACTACAACAGCTACACCTGAACATGTGAAATGGATGAATAGGATGTTGTTTCTGCGGAATACAATCAGAAGTGAAAGTACCAGCTATTACTAAAGGGCATACATCAAGAGAAACTCCTTGACCAATAGGGTAGATCAAGAAAACAGCAGTAGCAGTGCAAAAGGAGCTGAATATGCAACGGCAAGACAAGGACGCATACCCAGACGGAAACTAAGTTTCCCACTCACGACCAGTAACAAGCTACACCAATAAGAAGGTGTAGACAATCGCTCATAAGGGACCACCATTGTAGAACCACTCATCAACAGATGTGCTCCCGATTGGGTAAAAAAATGTAAACCTATACCTGCGGAAGTAGGAATAATAGCACCAGAGATAATATTATTTCCATAAAGTAGAGAACCAGAAACAGGTTCACGAATCCCCCAATATCTACTGGAGGAGCGCAATGAAGGCGATAATAAATACAGAAGTTGCGGTCAATAAGGTAGGGATCATCAAAACACGCAACCACCCAATGTAAAGACGGTTTTCAGGCTGGTATCCAGTTGCAGAAACGACCCCATGGCTTGTACTTTCGCGTTGGGCTCTAAAAGTGCAGTCATGGTTTTAAGAACGGGTTTATTCAATTTGTAAGGACTCCCAAGCAACACGTATTAACGATAACTAGAAATGAGATAGGTAATAGAAGACTTTGGTTATTTAACAGTATAGCATGACTATATATGTCAATTGTCACCAATCTCAACAGAACAGACAGATATGATCTGATCTATCTACGGATAAATACACCAAATATCTAAGACTAATACATAAAAATTGTAAATGAATGAATTAAATTTGTAAATGAAAGTGAATTAAAATAGAAACGAAAGATTTATTGTTCTTATTTTCCTATGGGTTGCCCGGGACTCGAACCCGGAAAAAATAGTCGGATGGAGTAGATAACTTTTCCTGTTACAATAGAGGAAAAATCCCTCCCAAAACCGTGCTTGCATTTTCATGGCCCACGACTTTCCCATGTATACATATAAAAAAAAATACCGAGAAAAAAAGAAGAAAGTATAAAAAATTTTGACTACTCAGTTGATTCACACCACTACAATAATCACATGAGCATTTCAGATGAGAAGTCGTGAATACTTTTTTCTCGTGATCTCTATATCTGTAGATCATTTCTAGTGATATCTTCTGATTTTATTGTATTGTTTTATGCCTAATTTTATTATAATTATTTACAGGTCATTGATACGGATAATATCCAAATAAAATAGTTCTCTATATGAATCTTAAATAAAAAGAAGTTATTTGGGGGGAAGATCAAAGGACAATAATTGTTCTTCTTCGTAAAGAAATTCTTCTAATAATCCCGAACGTAATCTTTGCAAAAAACTGCGTACTGTAATTTTATGTGTAACGGGCCCCCCCCAAATTATAGAAAACGAAAGTCGAAGTATATAATTCATTCGATACAAACTCTGTTTTTTTGAGGATCCACTATGATGTGAGAAAGATTCACAATCGGGCCAAATCGATTAATAATATCACAATCTGATAATCGGGTCCAAATCGGCTTACAATAGGGATTGCCAGGAACGGTACCAATTTAGCTTTTAGACAATGTCGAAAAGAGGAATATGGGATATGGTATCAAATTTCTTAGTAAGACAATCCATTAGAAATGAATTCTCTAGCATTGATTCCTACCGACGAAGAACCATTATTAGTACACTTGAAAGATAACCAGAAAATAGAAAGAATAGTTTGATAATGGGTTTATTGGATCCTGACGGTTGAGACCAAAAATTAAATAATTATCGCCAAATTACAAAGTGCATTTCCATTTCTTCATCAGAAAATGAGTTCCCTTGAACCCAGAAATCGATTTTCCTTGAGATCGAACATAGGCATGGAAGATCCTTGAAGACCCATAAGCTTCTGAAAAAAAATTTTCGGCACCTACAAGATGTCTATTTTTCCAAAAAAATGGTTCGTGCAAGAAAGGCTCCAAAAGATGTTAACGTAAAAAGAAGATTGTTTACGAAGAAAAACTAATACAAATCAAATTCAGATAACATAAAAATTCTTAAGCAACCAAAATCTCTTTATTTTCTTTTGAAAAAACATAAAGATTCTTCGGAGTAATGAGACTATCCAATTATAATATTCGTAGAGAGTAGTGGGTTGGCCCGCTTTTTCTGAATCCCCAAAAAAACAGGACTCGTTTTTACCAGGGCAGGGTTCTCTCCGGACAAAAAAAAATCCGGGCAAATTTCATTCTTTAAAATTCATTGCGGATTCGTGGAGGGGGGAAAAGTAGGTGGGGGGGGGGGGGGACTGTTTCCAGTCCAGGGATTCCAAGTTCTGGGGTTCCTGTTAACAAGTTAAGAAAAAAAAAAGTTTAGAGGCCCGTTCGGAGTGTGGGAGGGGTTGGAAAAGGGGACAGATTAAAACCCTGCTCTGGCTGTTACTTGGTCGGGAGTGTTCAGTATAGGTATGGAAAGGGGGAAAAGGGTAAATGAAAGTAAGATTTGAAAAATTGCCCGAAAGGAGGGGGAAAAGTTAGAATGCAATGGAAGGGGGGCCATTTTAAAAAAAAGTTCATCTTGGGCGTTAAAAGGAAACTGCTTTTGCCTTGGCCGGCTTTTTCCTCCCTTCTGGGGTTCTGGGTTTGCCTATAGTTGGCTTAGACTCCTTGCTATGTGTTTGTAAGTAGCTACTTGCTAGTGTCTTGGCTTGTGGCCATAGGGTTTATAGTTGCCGGAGTTCGGGAAGTTGGAGGAGGGTTGTTCCAAGCAAGGGGAGTTGGAAAAAAAAGGAAGGCCAAGCAAGCAAGGGTTCGGGGGGGGTCAAAATGCCCAAAAGTAGTAGATTGGGCCGTACAAAAAGGGGGCCCGGGTTTTTACTGCCCCGTCTAGTAGAGAATTTTGGGGGCCCATGGTGAAAAGCTTATAGGTTCGGGGGACTAGGGTAGTTTGAAAGTATGGTTGGAATGAAAAGGTGACTCGGGGAGGCGGTGGAAAATTCGTGTAGTTGGAAACTAAAGAAATAGAGGTAATTAAAAACAAACACCGCAGCATAAGAATAAAAATGGGACTGATTAAAAACCCACCACGGGGGAATTGGGGGGGGGGACCCGCTCTTTTCCTGAACCCACAGTTAAGGGA